>JAGWCC010000992.1:0-88661 GCA_022651775.1 Drusus annulatus | reverse complement strand
ACTAAATCGGTGGTCTTACAGAAAGTTATTATTTCATTTTTGCATTAAATATGTCAAACCATAAAGTGATTGCTTTCTACGAAAATATAAATAACTGTTGTTTATATTAAAAACCATAATATGCAGAACAGTCAGTTAAAAACCCATTAATACACTGCTCTGTGTTCCAGATTTGCACAAAAACTATCAAAAAGTGCGACAAATCCGGACATAAACCGAAAGATCAAGATGCGGGCAAAAACCCAAAGCTTCATTGCTCCGTTATAAAGTTTCAGATAAAAACCCATTGCAACACTAATTCGTACTACGGAAAAAACCCACTTTCTCATCGCCCAATTGGATAAAATCTAAATCTAAAATATAAATCTAAATAACTGAATACTGAATACTGAATAAAAATCTTAGTATTCTACTGCTGCATGCTGAATCTCTGAACAAAAACACATTGCTCTACAGTTCCCTGTTGCAGTTTCGGTAAAAAAAAGTTCGTTCGGTGCTCCAACTCTGGATAAAACCGGTATTTCCACTGGTTCAAACTAAATATTCGGATAAAATCCAAATGTTTCACTGCTCCATACTGAATCTCTAGATAAAATCCTATTTCTCCAAAGTTCCCTATTCCAGTTCTGGGGAAGAAAAATATTGTCCGTGTCCCAGCTCCTGATAATTCCACAGTTCAGTTCTAAATTTCCGGATAAAAACCCACTGCTCAACCGCTACGCACTTCAGCTCAGGCCAAAACAAATATAATTATAAGGCGACAGAAGATCTAATTGTCACGTTATCTGTAAAACTTTTGATAAAAAGATTATGAAGCATTTTTTGATAAACCATGACTACAATCTTCACGGAATTCCGAATGATAACTAAGTGCAGTCATTTAAACAAAACATTAAAAAAAATATTATGAAACACACTGCAACGGAATAGATCTACTTAAACATTCCACAGACTAAAAACTACGATGGAACACACACATTAGCGAGACACTTGCGAAAGCGAGACGGACAGCAAACGCACTATACCCCCTTATCAGCTACAACAGTAAACTCAACTTAAATAAATAGCTACTTATTTACACATCGACAATCCGACCAAAACTTACATACGCCTCACCCATATGGGCTACATCAAATACAAAAAGACCCGATAATTTCAGAATTCATTGCTTCGAAGATTCACCAAAAGTCCCTGCTTCGCCAGGAATAGCATCATTTTAGGGCTCTAAAATTCCTCCACTCCGAAAACACATAATATATTTAGCCAAAAAATTATACTTCAAATTAGATTCAAACCCGAATCCTTCCATTTCCAACGTTGGCCGCTGGACCTCCACTACGGACCACCTTTGTCTCCGTCCAAATTCCATCTTATACCCTCCCTAACCTTGGTGAGTGGGCTAAAATAAAAGATTACTATAAGCACATAAAACACAGTTTACAAAATTTCACTTTGAGTACTCAATTATAAACAAATATACAGCCTTCTCAGCGGGTAGGAAAGATTGTCTCTTAATTTATGCACCTCTTACCACAGTTGACACAGGAAGAGGGAGAAATATTCCCTGGCACTGTTCAAAATTTCTACAATACGATATATATTAAAAATTCTACTTACAGCTTTCCATGGCGCATGGTATGAACATTCCTATAGTAGGTACCTTCTCTGTTCTAACAGTCTGACCAAAAGTTTCTCTAACAACTGATATAGAAAAATATAGGCACTAATTTAATCAAACATTTAGTATTTAAATTTTGAGCCAACATTACTCGAAAATACGTCGTAATATTTGAAATTTTACCTGAGGTAGTTCTAATAATAGCACACCTCCAAACATGTTCATAAAACAGCGCGTTAAACTTTGACTCACCTGTGAGGATTATTTACAAATAATTTACATTCTGTTTCGCTTTATTTATTTTCAATTAAACACGAGAAATAAACGAGTGCTCTGGCAAAATTTGATGTAAACAAAATTAGAATACGACTAATACGAGATTAAAACTAATTAAAACTTTTCAATGGGATGATAATATGACGCTTTATTTGGACTTTTCCGACAGAATAATTGGTTACATGTTAAAACAAATATTAATTGTAATACTGTATTTTTTGTACATTCTGAAAATAGATATAAATGTATCAGTTACTTATTTGGTATTCGGTATGGGAATGATTGATGATTTATGTGAAATATCGAAGTCATTTTATGATTGTTTTCCAACTGCTGTTTTATTTTTTATTATTTGTCAAGTAAGGCTTGTGTGAATGCCCGAAGTAAGGTCATTTTTATCTTACTTCGGGAGAAAATAATCAAACATTTTCAAATATCGAATTTTTTTCATGAGAAGTTACTCAATTTCATTAGTGTGTATGCGGCCTGGCAGTCTATATATATACATATACGAGGCCTGTTCAAAAGAAAAGGTGAATTTAGAATTTTTGCGGGCTATGTACATTCGATTATCGTTTTTTTTTTGTTATGTTGGTACACATATGTTTATCATATGTTAGCATTATCAGCCATTTTGGATTAGTGGTTTCATTTTGACAACTGGAAAGGTTAGTCACGTTTTTGTGTGTTCTTAGATTTTTTACTTTTGAAAAAAATGGATCAAAGAATATGTGTGAAATTTTGCGTTAAAAATGGAATAAAGTGCTCCGACGCACTTAAAATGTTGACTGTGGCATTCGGCGAGTCTACTTTGTCTCAAAAAAGTGTTTATAAGTGGTACAAGCGCTTTACAGAAGGCCGAGAAGATGTTAATGACGATGAGCGTCCTGGAGTTGTGGAAAAACAAATCATGGATTTTATTCTTTGATCCATTTTTTTCAAAAGTAAAAAATCGAAGAACACACAAAAACTTGACTAACCTTTCCAGTCAAAAACAAACCAATAATCCAAAATGGCTGATAATGCTAACATTTGATAAACATATGTGTACCAACATAACAACAACAAAAAACGATAATCGAATGTTCACAGCCCGCGAAAGTTCAAAATTCACCTTTTCGTTTAAACAGGCCATGTAATATATATATATTAGTTATTATCGGATAAAGACTGCATAGATATACCACAAAAGTTGTGATATCAATTTACTCGCAGCTTTAATTTTGTGACATAGCCCGTTATTCTTCTCAAGCCTTCAATTCTAAATAATAATTGAAACGTCTCCATCTGAAAATAGTGGGGTTTCCAACAGTTAGGATAATCCAAGTTTAAACGCAATATTTCACTGTTTTAATAAACTTCTCTTTTTATTGTTTTCTTCTCTCTATTTCAATGGCTCCATGCAAAAAACGTAGTATTGTACGGCGACTGGCGACATGCTGGTATTAAACAAAATAATGGTGGTAAATAAATAAAATAAAGTTCCCAAGAACTGAGTGGCCGTCGGATGTAAGTAAGTAATATTAAGTACCAGCCCCTCTGTATACAACTTACTAAGCGGAACAGTCGTAAGAATTGTAGCATAAATTTGCATGAATTAGCAGTCGCACTTACATAATTTAATTTTGAGTGTAAGAAACTGGAAGACATCAGGACTGGATGCTTTTCTAAAAGAGACCACCCCCCGCCCCCTAACCCTCCCAAGGATTGTATCGCCGTTGATTGTGGTGACGACATACATCGGTTCATGGATCATTTATTAATGCCTAGTTGTGTGAACTCTCGTTACATTTGACACCGTCACAAATCGGCAATAGAAGAATTTCGGATTTTTTCGACATTTAAAGGGTCCCTGTTAACCGCCGATTTTTCAAAATTTAGGTTTCGCTTTTTGATCGAAAGTTGATTAAGCCGTCAAGCACAGCGGTCATAAAAAAGGAACGGTTTAAGGAGGTATGGCTAATATTTTTACCCAAACTATACAAATTTGCGATAAATCACTTTCTGCGGGTTTTTACGTCGTATACCATGTGAGAGAAAGAGACAAGAAAAGTCGTCACATAATATCGCATCACTTTTAACTATGTTAGGATGTTCTCCGTCCGCACCAACTTCACACAATCGAGTCGCATTACTTACGTCAACGGATTTTGAGGTTATTTCCTTTATTTTTGTTGATTGAAAACTTGCAGTGTTTACATAAATAAATCAAACATGATGGTGATATTTGCTATGCGTGAATGTTCAAATAAGACCCAACAAATATTGTAAAACGTCACTTTGCAGAGGTATTTCAACATTTAAAAATATTTTTGACCGAACTTTAGAATTTTCACATTTTTTATTGATATAAAGACATAACATCAACATAAAGCTTCCATCATTATTTAGGCAAACCTTCTGTTATTAGTGTTTGTGTGATATTTTGACTTTATAAATCATTTTAATGGTGTATTGCTATTGTTTTGTTTAATGTGTTCAAATGTGTTTATTAAAAATGTTCCGATATCCATGTGGGCAGTAACTAATAGGCTATCCAACATCCTTAAATAAATATTTGTCTCTTTCTATCGAGTCAGTATTCAAAGTCAAGCCGACCTGACTACACTGTTTCGCAAAGGTACCTCCCCATGTCCTTCAAGGTTAACAGAGACCGTTCAAATGTCAAAAAGGTATAATTGACATTAAATGCCGATTGGTGACGACGTCAAATGTGACGGGAATTCAAACAACTAGATCTTACACTTTATACATACCATTTGGCATGTCTATGAAGGTAGAAATGTTGCCTGGTGGTAATTTCTTCAAACCAGCCTTGAAAGTGCGAATAAAATTAGGTAGCATTTTCGTTAGCGTAGTGCGAAGGTTGTGAAATTAAAATTTAATTGACTTCGATCGCAGAAGGGAAAGGGTTATGAAAGGAAAGGAAATGAGTTAAGATCGGGGTAAGCGAATAATTAATCTGGTGGGAACAGAAATTGCCTCCTTGGTGTTGCCTTGAAGGTGGCATTTGAGAGGGTACTCTGCATTTTAGAGGGCAGCTCATTCCAAAGGAGTTATGCTGTAGGCAAGGCATTCCGCTGACAGAACTGTTGTAACCAAGCCCCCTTTCTCATAAACGATGCATGTAACACGAAGAGAAATTACAGCGGTGCTCTCGGTGGCCAGACCACTGAGAGAGAACATGTCATTGTTAAATATGTAGGGTGGTAGTTGGGTTTTGGGGGAGTGATGTTTCAATGGTTTTCTCATCACTGGTGCGAAGAGAGAGCTCATGTTCAAAGATATATCAAAATTTTATTTTCATAAGTGAGTTGATGCCTTTGAATATATAATAAAGTAAATAGTAATGTAAACTGAGGCATTTGAGTTATCTAGTCAGTATATGGGGGTACTATTACCATGAAACAAATATCAGATGTACAAGTTATCCAAAATAGAGCCATAAAGAATATATATATAATTTACCATGGGATACTCATGTTAAAGATAAAACAATATATACTCACATAAACAAATTCTTTCTTTTACGCTTCTGCTAAAATATAAAATGACAACAGCCTAAAATTACAAATAATTCAACACTCGTCACACACCAACATTAAACCAGCCTTTAATTCTGACATTCACCAGCACAAAACACGATCACAAAATAAATACACTTATCGTCATCAACTCACACAACTGAATTTGGAATTAACTCCTTACAATACATTGCAACACAATACAACGCATTACCCAAAGAATTAAAACTCCCAGTTGAGAAAAAAAAAAATATTGGCGAAAACACTTAAAGCAGTGATAATGTATCCTATCTGTAAAACCTCTGTGTGTGTGAATGTTTTTCTTATTGAATTAATGATGTTTATCTAATTAATCTCTACTTCTATCTTTTCGATGTATTTTTTTTATTTGTTCCCTCTTCTTTTTTGTACTTCTTTTTTTAATTTGTATGTTTTTGTAAAAATATTATTCCTATTTATTTTATAATTTTTCCTTTTCATGAATATATTTTTTTACTTCCTTGGAAATATATACCAAGAAATATTTGTTGTACCTTATTAACATTTTAATAGGCAATAAATAAATTATTTTTTAGATATTCATTAGTGATAAAACACTATAAATTGATACAATTTAGGTTTGTGCACATATCATTATTTGATAGAGCCTTGCACATAAACATAACAATGTTTAATTTAGTTATTGGATAGTATTTTTTTTATGTAGTTTTAAAAAAAGAAATTAGAGATGATCGATATCCGAATTGGGTGTACCTGCGGTTCCAGTTACCGGTGACCGGCGAGGAACTAGTTATTTGTCCAGTTCTTTTTGGAACCGGTTCCTGGTGCCAGAAAAGTTCCACGAAGGAGATGTTTTCGAAAAGTACTAGCAAATCGACAAGAGTTCCTAGCAATTTCCAAAACAAAAAGAACGGTTCCTCGCCCAAAAAACACGAAAAGAGCGGACAAAGGATAACAATATTTTTATTTGCGAAAATTTGGAACTGGTTCCTCGGATAAATAATATCGACGGTTCTAGTGACCGGCTGGAAACCGGTTCCTTTAAACCGGGACAGGAATATCAACCATCACTAAAAGAAATACATAATTTGACAATTATTGTGCAGAATTCCACAGAACCCAATCATTTTTACAGATACCTACAATGATTTTGTCCCATATTCTCTTGATACAAACTCAATTATTACATATTTTACCATAACCCATGAATGTAATTTATGTATTAATAACGATGACATCATCTCTTCCGCAAATCAAATGTGAACTGAAGTATTTTTTAAGAATTGTTCAATTTTAATTGAGATTGTAAACTTCACTAGATTAACAAATAGCTAGGTGAAAGAAATTATTCATGTTCCTAGAACAGATTAGACGATTAACGATGTTCAGTGAAATTATCACATTTAAAAAATAATATTTTTAGATTCACACCTACCTAAGAAAGTACCCACCTATAATGTATTTTAGCAGACATTATTCTATATTTGAAATGGAGCTAATCATTTTTCTTGGCAAGGTAACAACTAGATTAGAAATAAGTAGTTAACTAAAATATATTACTGCCAAGGCATTCTTTGAGTGATTATCAGATATATCGTTGCAAGGGCACAGCTCAAATTGATTGAAAACAATGACGTTATATATATAGACACGGTATAGCCTAAACACAAAATGTGGCAAGCAAAACACACACGTTACCAGTAAATTCATCATTCAAATATCGGTCATGTATGACAAAGATTCCGAGAATATATGTGTATGAACGAAACAGATCCGAAGTTCGGACCGCGTTCCATACTTGCCTGAAACAACCTCAAGCGACACGTGACCGTTAAGTACTAAATCGGCTTAAACAGCGATCACACCAAATAGCGTGATTATTACTTGCCACTTTGAGAGCACTACAACGCGTCTATAAAACCATATATGTAACGTCATTGATTGAAAACATATTTTTAGGAAACGCAGTAAGATGGTTTAACAACGTAGTTTATTTTTAATTTATACTGAATATCGCACAAGAGTCTCAACTGATCCCAACCGTCTAGAGCCAGTTAGAGACTATGGCATCTCGAAAAGGGGGAATGTCGTGAGGTTGAAGGTAGTAAGAAGGGGAATGAGATGGGGAAGAGGAAGGTTGGGAAGTACTGGGCTATGCAGATCTGGTCACCAAACACGGCTAAAGCCGTTTCAAGCGACGTTTCTATTCTGAATGGTGGTCTTTCACCAGGGCGATTGCTCTAAGGTTTCTACCAATCTGGAACGTGCCGCAAATATACTACATATGTTCTTGTATGAATTAAATGTGTTATGACACATATTAATTGAATACAATTTATTTGCGCACGCCGGGTTTGAACCTGCGACCTCTGGATTCGTAGTCGAGCGTCTTACCATTCGACCACGGAGGCCGTCAGGTATTATTGCTAAAGGTTAGAAACGATAAATACGCACCCGACATTTGTACATGGTTGACATTCTACACATGAGAACGGGTCGCTTTTACGATTCGTTCTTGTGTTTAACAACCAGGCTGTGGAATGATTTTCCGGACTTCTTCCCTTTTTCTTCCCTCATACATGGGCCCCTTTAAGACTCAGATTTACTCCTTTCTTTCCTAAAAAAGACCCTTTACACAGCATCCCGAAAAATGACAAACGTCTGAGAGAAATTATTTCACCCAGAGCCTCATGGGTGGAGTTATTATTGAAAAAAAAAACATATCGGAAATGTTTAATCCTATCGTCACTGGAAAAACCAAAGGGCTTAAGCGGGAGACGGAGAACATGCTTACAAACCTAAAAGGGGTGCTATATTGTGTGAGAACTTGTCTCATATCTTTCTCTCTCACGGTTTACGACGTAAAACCCGGAGAAAGTGATTGATCGTAAATTTGTATAGGCTGAGTAAAAATATGTACCTCTCTCTAATTATATATTCTGGCTCTGAGATCGGACCGGAAGAAAAAAATTGATTTAGTTTGATTTGTAATCTTAATTCAATTATTTATCGGTGGATAGCAAATCTGTTAGCAGCGTGACTCACTGTACGAACTGTAATGAGATTGGCGCCTAAAGAGCGGGTTCATGGTAAATGATATCCAATTATGGAATTTACGCTTTTTTTCAAAAGAAAATTCTCTTTTAAGACGAGGTTTATATAAAAATAAAATAGTAAGTTTCAAATATTAATTGGGTTAATTTCAGCATGTGTTTTTATAAATATTTAACTGCTTTGCCTGTTTCAATATTCTCATACCGAAACAATTGACCGTGTGTAAAAACGTGGAAATCCGGAGAATGCAAGGCTGATTGATGTAAGCGTAATGAATAGAATCAAGAAACGGACGCTTAGATGGTTTGGTTATGTAGAGCGAATGCACGAAGAAAGGAGTGTGAAAAAAATATATCGTCGCCGGAAAGGCAAAAGGGCTGAAGCGCCATTTTTGGAAGTTTACACCTGAGCACTTTAAAGTTTATTTTGTTTTACAATAAAATTCTTCAGTACCTGGTTGGATTTAAAAAATAAAAGTTAACTCAGGTAACTCAATGCTCTCACTGAGTTACTTGAAGCGACAAAAAACTAAAAAAACTCCCAAACTTGTGTCGCTTGAGTAAAGTCTTCTCCCAAAAGGTTAATATATTTTAGATTACGAAAGGGTCACAAAAGTCTTTAGAAACAAACGTGAGTGTGAGTGCCCTTTTGACTTTCCAGCGACGATATGATGTGAAAGAGAATAGAAGGAGAAGTCGGGGACGGCCGAGGAAGAGATAGATGGCACGATCAAGTGAATCAAATACTTGAGTCGGGCCCATGTCAAGAGTCGGAATAACAGAAGACAATGCATGATACGATGTATGAATGTGAATGAAGCAAGGAGTGTGTGCCAAGACAAAGTTGTATGGCGGTCCGTCCTCTCTGCCTACCCCTGCGGGGAAACGGCGTGATGCTAAGTTCGTTAGTCAGAAACTTAGAGTAGATAGAGTGGTACCTATCCAAGGCAGTGAAGTCAGTTTGTGATGATTTTTACCGGACTCGGCAGACTCGGGCGTGGCTAGGACTAGGGCTTAGGTATTTATATAACCGTTCATAGCACATGTAGACATAATGTTTTTGTTTATTCGTGTAAACACTTTTTCACAGTATTGTTATCAACAAAAATATAGCATAAAAACCGTTTAGTTGTGTCGAGTTTAGTCGCATATGAAAACATGTGGGCGGAGTCCCTGGAGACGCGAGAGACCAAGATCGTCCGTAGAGTACATAAAAGCGGTGTGTGTATTTTGTTATCTCTTTCTCTCTCATGGTGAACGATGTAAAAACCCGGAGAAAGTGATTTATCGCAAGTTTGTATAGGTTGGGTAAAATTAATTAGCTCTCTCTCCATACATTGTTTCTCCAAGGTTAGAAACATTTTATTTATTCCCTGTTGACCAATAAAAAAATGGAACAAACAGTGGTTATTGCAAAGCTCCATAGTTCTTAATGGAAATAGATTGTAATAGAAAATAAATATTTCCTAAATAACACAAAAAAATGTTACAAATAATTAATATTTAAAAGCTCCATAGCTCATGATTGGAATAGCGTTCCGATCTAAAAATAGTTGCATTGACATTGAATATTCAGACCGAAAAATGTGCAAATTTCATGACTCCAGAACACACTGTTCAAGAGTTGTTGCCGCTTCAAATATCACACTGTTTTGCTTCACCGTTAAGTTTAAAACGTGCCAAGAGGTGAAGAGAGAGATGATATTACAGTACGCTTCATAATATTGTCTCGAAACAAATATTTCGGCAACAAAAAACATAGCTAATTTATTTTAAGATATTAAACTAACAAAACTCGTGCCGCAAACTGTGCGGGTATTAAATAAATAAATTTAAAATTTATAACACGTTATTGGCGTCAGCACTGCGGTGTTATCGAGAAGTGACTGGGCAGAGAAACGGTAGAATGATTTAAAAAAATCAAATACAGTTTTGTATGCTGTACAAATACAAGTATCAAACCGGATTAATTTTACCTCAGAACGCTGGCAATGACGTTTGAACGTGGCCTTGAAAAAAAACGAAAATAAAGTTGTCGTGAAAAATGAATTGAAAAGTTATGTCATAAAAAACGTACAGCAAATAATAACATCAGAGAATAGTGAATTTCGTGTAAATTTTTCGTAAAATTTGTCGGTAAGGCGATTATGAAAAAGAAGAAAAGTTGTTAAGATATCGAATTCCATTAAAGAGAAGTATACCTAGTCTATTATGTGTAGATACTTGGATTAAGAATATATACATGGCCTGTTCAAAAGAAAAGGTGAATTTTGAATTTTCGCGGGATGTGTACATTCGATTATCGTTTTTTTTTTTTTTATGTTGGTACACATATGTTTATTATATGTTAGCATTATCAGCCATTTTGGATTAGTGGTTTGTTTTTGACAACTGGAAAGGTTAGTCACGTTTTTGTGTGTTCTTCGATTTTTTACTTTTGAAAAAAAATGGTTCAGAGAATAAAATCCATGATTTGTTTTTCCACAACTCCAGGACACTCATCGTCATTAACAGCCCGCGAAAATTCAAAATTCACCTTTTCTTTTGAACAGGCCTCGTATATAGAGAGAGAGCTTAATTTTTTTACCCAACCTATACAACTTTACGATTAATCACTTTCTCCGGGTTTTTACGTCGTAAACCGTGAGAGAGAAAGAGGCAAGACAAGTTGTCATATAATATCGCACCACTTTTAGGTATCAAAATATGTTTTCTGTCTCCGCTCACTACGTTTTGTTATGCGACATAACTCAACGGTTTTTGAGGTTATATCCTATATTCTTGTTGATAACAATACTGTGGAAAAGTGGTTTTGTACAAATAAACAAAACATTATGCCGACATGTGTTATGAATGTATGTAAAAAAGGTGTTTCCATGAAAACACATCGAGTCAGGAAAAAATCAACAATCCTGACTACACTATTTCGCAAAGCCATCCCCCCTGTATATTATTGCTCTGATTGTAGATAGCAATGTGAACATAGATACAGGGTGTTGCAGGACCTACCCAATAGACTTTAACCAGCAATTCCTAGGTTCATTTAGAGTAAAAAATCTAGATGGCATTTTGATCTCCAGTGACATTTTTTCAATTTGTTTTTCAATTAAAAACAAACAAAAAAATCCTGTTACATGTCGTACTTGTCACTCAGCCGAATAACCCAAGTCTGTCGAGTATGTCCTACAACAGCCTGTATAAGACATTGATTTAATTGTTTTCATGAAAATATTATATTTTCTAAATGTAATAATATCGTCACCGGAAAGCCAAAAGGGCTAAAGCGCCATTTTGAGAAGTTTACACCAGAGCGCTTTAAAGTTATTTTTGCTTTACAATAAAATTCGTAAGTCTTCAGTACCTGGTTGGATTTTGAAAAAAAAAGTCAACTCAATGCTCCCACTGAGTTACCTGAAGCGACTTGAAACAAAAAGATACAAAATTGAGCCAAGCCTTCTCCCAAATGTTAAATATATTTTAGATGGCTGAAGGGCCACAAAAGTCTTCAGAATCAAACGAGAGTCAGAGCATTCGATGCACAAAAAAAGAACTGGTCAAAACTGCATATTTATCATTTTTTTACCAAAGTGTCGCTTAAGCCCTTTTGCCTTTCCAGCGACGATATGTTGATAAGACGATTATATTTGCAAGGACAATTAAACTTCTCACAATGAAAGTAAATATGGTGGAAACACACAAATATTATCAGCTATTTTTTCGAAATCTTGTTTCTTATTAAACAGTTGAAAAATATACGGAATGGCGTATTGTCCTGTTTTATTGTTAAAGTATTATTTTAAGGCTTCGTAGCTTATGATGAAAATAACGTCCAATAAATTGTTTCGTTGAAGTTGAAATTTCAGATTGATGAGATAAAACCTGTGTAAAAATCAAATTCTCGCAAGAGTTCACTCTTCGAGAGTTTTTTCTGCTTCTTACAAACGAATGTTCTAGTGTTGAAAATGTATTATTTTAAATATACAAAAAAATAAATGTTTGCGTTCTAATACTTTTCCGAAAATGTAATGTTTAATACGGTAATTAAATGGAAAATAATAAGGAACAAGAATAATGAAACGTTAAATATACGAAATTAAGAATGCAGGTGAGTTATGTGGACTTTATAATTCGATTCGATAAAATTATATGAATTTATCAATACAAGATAATATAATCATTTTATATTCTTCCAGATAATATCATTCTGCGTGTAATTAAACTCTGATAAGAACTTAAGATTTATTTAATTCAACAAAAAAAGCATGGTTTAGAAAATAAAGAGTAAAAACATTTACGAAATTACAGATAACACAATTCATGTGTTCATTATTAGCTTTCTAAAAAAAACCTACAGAAAAGAGTCAACAATGGAAACAATCGGAACTGTATGAAGTATTGAATACAGGTGTAGGTATATCGATGGATTTATCCGGGTAACGTGAATATTTTATAAGACACATTATTTTGATTTTTTCTTTTGATAGTATATCTTTACAAACATAATAATTTGCTGACGAGCACTGCATTCAAATACTGCGTTTTAGAAAAACATAATGCTTGTATTATGCCTGCTAATAGTAGCTGGAACACACACACACACACGGAAAAATGTCACAAATATTACGCTAGGTCAGGTTACATTTCAATACCGCCAACCTAACATAAACTATCGAAATAATTCCAAAACTATTTGATTTATTTGTTATTTATGTATTATCCAGTATATTTTTGAAAGGTCTAGGTGAGATAAGGTTAGTTTAGGTGGTACGTATTCTGACGTAACCTAACCTAAGCTTTTCGAAATGATTTCTAATAGTAAATAAACACTGGTAACAGTTGATAATACGTAGCTATTATACTTATGAAATAAATAATACAGGTAACTTATGAATTAGGTTGGGTTACTTTACTACGTAAATGCCTAAAACGCATTCGAAACTTTTCTAGAAGGTTCACAATATTTAAAAAAAATCATCGGAAAAGCTAATTATTGACGTTTGATGAAATAAAGAATGCAAGTAAGTTATAAGTTACGTTAGAATACGAAAATGAAACCTTTAAAACATACGTATATTTTAAATGATTCCAAATATGATAAGTTATAAAACGATTGCGTTTGAAATTGATATAAGTACAGGTAAAGTTTTTAGTAATGTGTTTTGTTTGTTGACCTTATCACGATCCAGGGAATTATTGTAGGCCTCCGGGAACTCTTCGGGGGCCCTCCGGTGGGGGCGGGCCCCCTCGGGGGCACAGGCCGACACTGACACTAGAACTGAGGCCACTGTCACCAACACCAAAACACCGCACAGCTGACCCCGGCACCGCGGGTCATGAATGAATCACAAAGCAGTTGTAGAACTCGAATCAGCAGAATTCGTTTCAGGAATTTCAGGTTGAGATAATTTTAACACAGCTGAAATGATAGTGATTTTGACTTTGTTTCAGACTTTGGCATATGTCAGGTATGCATTTATCAGTTGTTTTACTGTTTATCAGCGTTACATTGAAAGATTTTGTACAGTTTAAAAACAAACCAAAAAATTGAATATATTTCTACAGACGTGCGTGTTTGGAATTAATTATGATAATGAATTTTGTTGTAGCAGTTCTGAAATATTTCAGGAATTTTGTTTTCAGTTTAGTGTCGATATGCCGATGTTTTAGACAGGGTATTGTGTCTTGTACAGTTTCTTACAATAATCCAAGAATATTCAAATATAGTGCAAATAGAAATAAAGTGGTTTCAAATGTTTTAAAAATCACGGGTTACGTATATTAATCAATCATATATGGTTTAAAAAAACGCCGAAAAAAATTACATATTTACCTGTACATAGAAAAGGCATTAAAATTGATAGTGATATTCACAATACATGATACATAGATAAGAAATATTTACCTACAAATCAATTTCTAGATATTCTTTATTTCATAATATTCTAATCTACTTTTTTTTACTCTTTGTGTTACCTACCTTTTTTCTATCGAAATTGTGTGTATATGTTTACTTCTTCCCTCTCTTATCAGAGGTTGGCTAGAAATATTAATATAATAGCTATAAATACCCTAGCCCTAGGACTAGGCCTAGGGTATTTATACATCCATTCATAGCACATGTCGACATAATGTTTTTGTTTATTCGTTTAACCACTTTTTTTACAGTATTGTTATAAACAAAAATTTTGCATGTAACCCAATAAACCGTTGAGTCATGTCCATTTATTTCGTGTATCAAAACGTGTGGGCGGAGTCAACGGAGACGCGGGACACGAACAACATTCTAACAATACTTTGAAGCGGTGTGATAATTTGGAAAATTTTGTTGTCTCTTTCTTTCTCATGGTGTACGACGTAAAAACCCGGAGAAAGTGATTTATCCCAAGTTTGTGTAGGGGGTAAAAAGAATCAACTCTCTCTCTCTCCATAAATTGTTACTTAAAGATTGGGGCTATATTATTTTATATATATTTAAAAATAGTACATATTATTTAAATAATAATACATTTGTTCTAATACAACCCTTAAATTAATATTCCTTGACATAAATTCAATGCTGTTAAATGAAATATCAAAAACAATGGATCTGTGTATAATTTATTTGTAATAAAAAAGATCTGAAGCGCCATTTTACACCAGAGCACTTTAAAGTTTTTTGTTTGTTTTACAATAAAATTCGTTCTTCAGTACCTAGTTGGATTTTGCAAAAAAAGTTGACTCGGGTAACTCAATGCTCTCACTGAGTTACCTGTAGTGACAAAAAGTCCCAAACTTGTGTCGCTTGAGTCAAGCCTTCTCCCAAATGGTAAATATATTTTATATGGCTGAAGGGTCATACAAGTCTAGATAATCAAACGAGAGTCGGAGTATGCGATGCAGAAAGAAAACGGATCAAAACTGCATATTCAACTCATTTTCGATCAAAGTGTCGCTTAAGCCCCTTTGCCTTCTCAGCGACGATATATTTTATTCCTAAATGTTAAAATAAGATTTGTTTGTACTTTAATTGGAATCATGATATATTATGTAAGATAAAAAAATATAAATAAAACAAAAACATGTTTTATCTCAATTCGGACCTTTAAAATATTTTCTTCTAATTTGATCTCATTTGGCAATTCGTAAAATATCTTTAACCCTTTCCGGTCCTATGTCGAATGACATTCGACATCGACATTATTCCAGTGAGTCCTATGTCGAATGTCATTCGACATTTTTTTTCTTCATCGGTTAAGTGTCAAAATACAAGCAGTTTAGTGTCAAAATACAGTTTAGTGTCAAAATAAAAACCTGGAGGTATTGTTTTACCCTGTAATTCTGTAAATCTATTGTGGACCTGATGGAACATTTTATTTAATTTTTGTGGACCGGAAAGGCTCCTTTCTGAAAAGGTAGTTTTACTAAATTTGATCCTTATTTCTCGTCTCATAACTCGAAGTTTACAATTTTTCTTAGAAATTCAGTTGATGTATGGTCATTAGTCATTAGTTATTTGGTAGATCAAAAATATATTGTTGAAGTAAATAATTTGTTTAAATCAAAAGAAATATAACTCCTGTAACAGTTCCTTGACTTTCGTATGTCTTTTTTTTTCAATATAATTATCATCAGCTCTATTTTGTAGTATTGCCATTTGTTTGAATTGAACTTATCGGAGGTAGTTTATCATCAGGGCAACCAAATTGTAAGTACACCCTACCGGAAACATTCCCCTGAACGTAGACTCCATCGAGGTCCTTGGAATAAGTATTTCAGACCAACAAAAATACCAAATAAATCAGGTTTTCAAAAAGCCACAATGGCCACCAGTTGATGACCCGGATCCCAAGTACGCACGACAATAATTGAATTTAATTTGGCGGCCACCTCTAGCCCGACAGCCCAAAATACTTGATTAACATGATCGACTCAGCGCAAAGGACGGCGGTTCGTCCAATCAACGGCCGTTATTGACACATCAATTGCCGTCTATAAAATATAATGTGCAGAAAAAACGTCGACACGCCGACTCTGTTTTTCTCAGTAACTGTTAAAATGGCGCCCGCTCAGTGCAATTAGTACTCTACTAGAAGTGCTGTTAGTGCTCTGGCGAGATACTGAGCGGACGAGAGCGGTCGAACAGTTGATGTCGGCAGCATGAGAACGAGTCGTTCCCAAACAATGTTATATATATTCCTAAGCTGGCACTGTGTGCCGGCCTAAATGTTCCCTCCTTCGTTTAATCCGGGCTTAATACTTCAAGTGAATTCTTGTTGGTGTCAAAAAAAGGAAAAAGCGCTACACAATACATAATAATGAAACAACATATTCTTCTGTATTATGGTTCCCTACTGCACAGATAAGTTTGTGCATCTGAGTTAACCTGCATAAAAATTGTTTTTGTGATTTCGGATTTCAAATTCCATATAATGGCAACTTTTAATAAAAAAATAAATTATAATACGTAGTGTAAAAAAATAGTTTTAAAAAAAGGTATAAAATATTTTTATTGAATTTGGTACCTACTGCAAAAGAGAGATAGACTACACAACATTGTGGTGATTCCTTGAGTATATAGAGTGGTGTCAATCCAAGGCAGTGTAGTCAGTTTTTGATGATTTTTACCGGACTCGGCGGACCTGGGCGTGGCTAAGACTGAGGCTAGGGTATTTATACATCCATTCATATCACATATCGACATAATATTTTTGTTTATTCGTATAACCATATTTTCACAGTATTGATATCAACAAAAATATAGCATCTAACCTAAAAAACCATTTAGGTGTGTCAAGTTTAGTGGTATAATAAAAAAAAGTGGGCGGAGTCTCGCGGTGACCCAGCAGCCCGAGATCATTGTGACAGTACGTAAAAGCGGAGTATTGTATTTGTTGTCTCTTTCTCTCTCATGGTGTACGACGTAAAAACCCGGAGAAAGTGATTTATCGCAAGTTTGTATCGGTTGGGGAAAAATAATTAGCTCTCTCTCCATACATTGTTTCTCCAAGGGTGATTCCTTTATTGGTAGCGAAAATCAAATAACATATTTTTAAAATGTTATATAACAATCCGAAAATGGGGTTTTGGCCCCAGATTCACATTTGAATTAATTCTGATGAATCTGCAACAATAGTATCAAACATTTTCCGAGGATGCATTCGGGATGTAAGTAATTTACATTTTAGATTTAAAAAACCGACACTTACCATTCACATTTTGATGGTAAAACGTTTCCCAAAATTTTCAAATCGTTTTTCTATGTTTTGAATTGGTTAGTTCCAGAGAGATCCATCGGAAAAAAAGATATTTTAAGAATATGTTTTCATGTTTTTTCATTTTGACTTCACCTAGCCGTAAATAAGGGTGATTGTATATTTTTACAATTTAATAAAACATCGAATTATACAAATGAAATTAACGCCCCTTACCAGATTGTTTCTTGGGTCTCTTAATGCAATAGTCAAACCTAAGAGCAATAATATACAAAAGAGAGCGTTGCTGTAGTCAGTTTTTATGAGTTTTGCCGGACTCGGCTAGACCTGGGCGTGGCTAGGACTAGGGGTAGGGTATTTATACATCCATTCATAGCACATGTCGAGATAATGTTTTTGTTTATTCGTGTTACCACTTTTTCACAGTATTGTTATAAACAAAAATATAGCGTATAAACTAAAAAATCGTTGAGTTATGTCCATTTATGTCTCATTTTAAAACGTGTGGGCGGAATCAACGAAGACGCGGGACACGAAGAACATTCTTACAATACTTTAAAGAGGAGTGATAATATGGGAAATTTTGTTGTCTCTTTTTTTCTCATGGTGTACGACGTAAAAACCTGGAGAAAGTGATTTAAACCAAATTTGTATAGATTGGGTAAAAAGAATTAGCTCTCTCTCCATATATTGTTACTCCAACAGTCAAACACTTTAATTTACAAATCAAACAAGTCTATAATAAAAATTACTGGAATATAAGACATTAATTAACTATTATGACTTCGTATTTATTTTGATATCAATCAGTCTTTTATGAAAACCAGACGTCTTCTTGTATTTACCTTATAAATTCTTTAGTCAAACTATTGTTTAAATATGGTGTTGTAAGAATTGAATTTATGTCACAAATAGACAAGAAATATAACATATTTACAATATATTAATGTTTCCGTAAGTGTAAATATGGGGAAAAATGTTGTTAATTTTTTTTATGGCCACATTATTATGAAGAAAACTGTTATACTAGAGACATCTGTTGGGTGGATATAAAAGATGTTTGAGAATTTGGTTGGAAACTTGACTCGCGTTTGATAATAAGATTCCTTGGTACATACTTACCTACCTAGGAAAATGCCTCATATGGAAACTAAATGCAATATAACAGATACCTACCTACCTTGCCTGCATAGGTACAAAAAATACAGTTTATTTGTTAGTTCCTCTTTTGTACACTTACTCAGATAAGTTTGTAAATCTGTAAGTTTAGTAATATAACTATCAAATGGAATGAATTTGAAAAGATATTTATTTTTCAAATTCTAATTTTAACAAGCTAGATAAATCTATAAATCCTGGTTCATACAGGCTATAGAATATTATTGAAATGCAAAACAAAATGGTTGTATGGTGGGATTTTATAAGGATGTAACAATTTATTTTTGCCAATACAATAATATACCGATTATTATTTAGTCAATTATTGGCGATACTGATACGACCAGTACACTATAACTGAATAGATCACAAAATTGACCTTTATTGCTAATAAAATAATGGATTACGTATTTTTAAAGAAGAAGGTAAGTTGGAAGATGCATATAAATGATATTTTGATTTAATTTTGAAATGATTTTCTAAAATTGAAGTCCCAAACAAAATCTAAGTAAAAAGGAGAATGTTTGCAATATTTTCATTAAGGTTTGATTTAAACACGTACTTACAAAAACTAGCTTTGAACATAGTAATTTTAAATAATATGTTATTACTTAAGGTCAAACCACACTAGCGCTTCAGCGGCGCTGCACTGCGCGGCACGGCGAACAGAAAAGTTACGCGCAGCGCCGCGCTAGTGCGGTTAGACCTTTAAATGGTCAATTAGCAGTAATAAAACTAATTCAATTTAAGCTTTGGAAGATTTTTGTTAAGTAAGCAGAGAATATTTGATAACAGGTGTGTAGCGCGGCGGGTAGGGAATGCAAATAGAAATAGCAATGTCACAGAGATACAATGTGAAACAAAAAAATCGCGCGCTATCGGTATCAGTATCGGTACATCCCTAATTTTAGGACAAGTCAGAAATAAGAAGACATATTTTACTATACATATTTTATTTTTCATCGTTCCTTTCGACAGTTATAGGAATAGTTTTGTGAGGCCCATCAAAATAAAAATTAAAACTACATCACAACCCACAGACTGGTAGGGTTTTAGGGGGTTGGTAGATATTTACGAAAAAAAAAATTTCAATCAAAATTCATCATTTGATTGCAACCTTTCTCTTCCCGACTCGATTCAATTACAGATTTGATAGAAAACTGATGTCACTAATTTATATAAGATCTTTCGACCATTAGGCCCCAGAGAGACCAGTGAAGTTGATCATCTGTTCAAGAAATAATTAAGATATTTGAAAAGATTGATCATTTTCACCAGAGGGAGAAATTAAGCTCAGTTCAGGCACACGGACACGCCCACAACATACTTCTATTGGTAGTTTTCAGTGGTGTATATGTAAAATGCCACACATTTTCTATGGATGTTCCCTAAAGCATACGTGTGGGTCTTAGCAACACAAGACTTGTATAAAAAATAATCAAAAAAGTCATGACTTGGTGACTAGTGTGAGTGCAGTTCCGGGTTGCAGCCGGCAGGATGAAGATTGCCCTGCTGATGATAGCCAACCTCCGATAAGAGAGGGCACCAGAAGAAGAATAATAAAAACACATGACGACTGTAACGGCGCTTTCACAAAACCATCTGATTAACATTAAACCCCCCCTGATCGTGTTGATTCTTATCAATACCGCAGTGGATTTGGTTACCCTGAACATAGCTCCAGGCCATGCGTTCCGAGGTGAAGTAGATCCCCACGTCCCCCTTGTTGGACAGGGTGATGGCTCCGGCGGTCTGGTTCAGTCGGCTGGTCATGTAGTCCAGGGCTTTCTCGGTGGCGTCCTGGGCGGAGTAGCCGTCCTCAATCAGCTTGACGATGGAGTGGGCCAGGCAGACTTTGAGGATGGATTCTCCGTGGCCTGAAACAAACAGAAATAACAGTAATAACAAAGTAATTTCTGATACATTTTCTTCTAAAGTACTTTTATTTTAAATGTGAATACGGGACCAGAATCTAACTGTCTGGAGCTAGTGCAACTATGGCATCCTCAAATAGGGTATGTTGTGAGGCTGAAGAGAGAAGAGAGAGGAAGAGAAGGGTTGGGAAGTACCTTGCTATTCAGGTCTGGTCACCAAACATGACCAAAGCCATTTAAAGTAACGTTTCGATTCTGAATGGTTGTAATTCACCAGGGTGATACTTATCTACCACTCTGAGATAACTATTAATAATAATAATATTTGGATAATTGTATAGCGCCGTTTTTGTGAAAAATCACCTCAAGGGCGGATACCTATTGAGATATCTACTGGGATTCCTACTGATAAGAGACCGTTTTTTGGTTAAAATAAAATATGAGATTTAATTGTTTTTTGGAATCAAAAAAAACCGAACTTAGACATTTTTACAAGTAAGTCAACAATAACGCTCTTGAGGTCATTTTCACAAAAACGGCGCTATAAAAATTATCCACATACATATTATTATTATTATTATCAGTTTTCTTTTTCAAATTTGCTCAAAAGAAAGGTTTTAAGTTTGATTTGTTAAGTTTTACACAAACCTAGACTACAGTTTTATGTATTGGATTTATATGTATTATTTAGATACATGATAATTCGTACATAATGTCCTAATACAACCTTTTTATTTATTAATAAAAAAAACGCTTTGTTTTAAACCATGAATTTATTATGTTCTTAATGCCATAATTTTAACCACAAAGTGATTACTTCCTATGAGAGAAAAGAAAATACAACAACAATAAGGACAGACGCGCACAAGTGACTTTTGTCACGGCAACAGTTTTGTCACCAACTCCAAATCTATTGGAGTGTTTGGAAATCTGCGCACGCAGCGACGTGACATTAGGGTGACTTTTTAGTTCCACTGGCCGGCGACTTTTGAGTGACGAAACTGTCACAATGTCATTATAATTATCATATCGAAATGTCATTCGGAGACTCATCCGCCTGTTTGAAATCACGGTGACGGGTGACAGTCATTTTGTCATGCGTGCTCGATTGGAAGGCAGTGACAGTGACGAAACTGTGTCCGTGACAAAAGTCACCCGTGCGCGCCTGGCCTAACCTTATTTATTTATGCCCAGTTAATCGATAAAAAAGGCTTGAAGATTTTATCAAAGAAAACTCTATGTTTTAATGTACCTGTGGTAGAAACGCCCCCCGCGTAATCATCGGCATAGGTCCCGCTGCCGATCTGCGGGGTGTCCCCTATCCGCCCCACGTACTTGCCCGTTCTGCCCCCTGTGGAGGTAGCCACTGCGATGTGCCCCTGACTGTCTATGCCTACAGCTCCTACGGTGCCTACACCACCCTCCTGGGAACAAAAAAAACATTCTATTATATTATGGCAATAGTTATGTAAAGAGAGTTAGTTGGTTTGGTAGAAGTAATAAGTAAAATATTGACTCTCACAATCAACAATGTCAGATGTGCAAATTGGTAACTTTGAATTAGAGGTGTTTAAAGTTTCGTTTTTGCATAATTATTGTTTTTTAGAGCAAGAAAATAAAATTCTTTTTTTTATATTTTGCATAAACCAGTATTCATTTCATTGCAAAAACGAATTATAGCAAATTTAAACAGCTCTAACGCAAAGTTATCAATTTGCACATCCAACATTATTCGTTGAGAGATCTGAAATAATGAAATCATTTAAAATGCAAGTGGGTGGTTTACAATTTTAAAATCGAACGACTAGGGGCTCTTAATACAAATTGAAGCGAGGTTTGGGATATTTTGGACATAGGGATTATATGAATGTAATATAACCCGAATTAAATATAAAATTTAACAGACCATATACAATCATAATAAGAATGAGGAGATCAAGGAATGTAAGGTCGATGAATAAAAAAATGAGAAATGGATGTTTATATGGTTTACACACGTAAAGTGGAAGGACAGAAAAAGGGGAATAAATGACCTGTAAGATGATGGAAGAGAAGAATTCGAGAAACCCGAGGAAGACATGACACGAACAAGTGAATCAAATTCTCGACTCGAGTCATGTCGAGGGTTGATTGAATTGATGGGGTGATTGTTTTCTCACACTCAAACCTTGTCAAAAACTTCTGGCACCAAGAAAGGAAAATCACTCTTCAAAGCACAAAACACAACTTTTTAGGCACAGAGGCTAGTTTGACTACAGAAAACTGCCACACTCTGGTGAATCCGTAAAGAGAAGTGGCTACTAGCTCCCAAAAGGGAGAAGAATCACATAAGCACTAGAGGAGTAAAACAGAAGCACAAACATATAAAAACTTGCAATTTTTGTGTTCCGGTCCCCCACTTCACTGCCCCCATCAGCCCCACCTTTTTCGACGAAGGCGTTGAGGGCATCCAGCGCACTCTGCGTTACGAGGGTCTGCGGGTCTATGATCTTGAAGCCCTGGAAATTTTAATAAGCTCTTATTAAAATGTATTTTAATAATATTATATAAACATTGAAGATGTATGAGAGGTAGTCAATAAAACTTTGCAGACACGATGAACGAATCGTTGAATTGACCAGTTTATAGCCGAGTGGCCCATTGCATCAGGTTCGCAACCAGGCGTCGAGGGCTCAACCATCTGCAAGCTAAGTTTTCCATTATTCAAATATTGTTAAGTAATTCATAACCCGAGAATGTTGAGTGAGAAAATACCAATGAATTTGTTGGATTTTGAATTCGCAATGGAAAATTTTGAGTATTAGCTAAATTGGAAATGTGTAAGGGGATTCTCTTGAATATGATCAGTATATATTAAGTATAAGGTGTTTTCTGTTATTATCTGCATACCATTAACATAAAGTCAAATCTATTAAAAATAAATTAAATTATTTTCAACAGAAGCAGTATACCTTATTCATTTTTAATTTTTCAATTAAATATGGATCTGTTCCACAATCAGACTAGATATATAGTAAAACGATCAATAATTGACGCACCTGTTTAATGGCAAATCGCCTTGCCCCTTCCCCCCCAAGCAGCGAATGGGGAGTATCCTCCAGCACCCTCCGGGCCAAGCTTATGGGGTGGCTGATGTCATTGATGAGGGCCACTCCGCCGGCGCGAAGGTCTGAGCCTCGCTGGATGCTGGCTTCCATTTCTACCTTGGCGTCCAAGTTCAGACAGGATCCATAACCTTAAAATACAAAGTTCATCAAAATAATCAGAAAATCATATTCATAGAATACACAAGAACTTCATATTTGTGCCATA
This sequence comes from Drusus annulatus, assembly GCA_022651775.1. Taxonomy (NCBI): domain Eukaryota; kingdom Metazoa; phylum Arthropoda; class Insecta; order Trichoptera; family Limnephilidae; genus Drusus; species Drusus annulatus. Next base: position 64,655 of record JAGWCC010000992.1, on the reverse strand, counting down.
TTCTTATGCAAACATTCTGCCAATAATCTACCAATCCTTAGTTGTCTAAGAAAGCTTGAAGACAACGACTATTTACAGCGACAAAAGCACAAATGGCTAACATGTAGCCGATGTTCGTGTGTGATGCGTTAACCTATTTACCAACAACAGATTAATATGTCGACTAAATAATAAAGCTAAAATGTAAGTGGATAACTTTAGTATGATACCCTTTAGAAAGTACCTATCTAATCAATAGTATTAAGTAATCTATTAAATTTTCATAAAATATTTTTGAAAATGAAAACTTTGATTTACCTGCATTAAAGGCCTCATCATCTTCCATTGAGACTACAGCAGCCTCCACAGCATCCAATATAGACCCTCCATTCTTCAAAACCTTGTAACCAATCGATGCTGCCAGCTTTACTCCCAATATCTTGGGAAGAACTCTACTATCGGGGATATCTCCAGCCCCTCCATGCACTATCACAATAGGCTCAATCATTTCATAAGATAAATGAACTAGGAAATAAAATTTATAGGTTAAGCTTTGGAGTGGCCGCAAAGAGAAATGTAATTACCCGGGAGTACGTCAAATTCATTAAATCCGACTAAATTTGACTTTTCTAAAACCGGACAAGCCGGTTTTTGTAACCTAGATTCAGAAAAACAATGCATATAACTGAATGGTAGGTACCTACTGATAATATTATTATTTCGTCAACTGCTCAGTTGTCAAATAGTCAAATGTCAAATGTGACATCTGACATTTGCGCTTGTGGCTACTTTACTAGGCTTTTTTTAAATAACAAGTTTAATATTGCACGTTTTTGCGAAGGTGAATGTTTGCAAAGAGTGTTATAAATATGCAGTAATGTAAGTTTACTACGTGTTTTGGTTGAAATAAAAGATTTGTTTTCTGATGACATTAGTTAACCTAAAAAATATTGTTTTGGCGAAATGAAATACTAGAATATTATGAAGTAACCGTTAAAATGACTTCAGTGATCAGTGATTGTAGACACGCGGTAATAAATAATGCAATATAAATATTAGATAATAAATATATGCCCATGCATTGTGTTATTCTAAAAGTTGTTATAACATTAGGTAATAATAATGTTGAAACAATACTAGTTAAGTTTAATATCATTCTTTACTACGGTACATTCTGGGTGAGATTTGGTCTCTTTCACAAATGTTTTCCACCAGATCTAAGTCCTTAGACCTTCACATCCTGCTCCATCTTCTTCCATACAGTCAGTCCACCTCTTCCTCGGTCTGCTTCTTGGTAGCTTGCATTGAGGATACCCACTTGGTTATCATTTTATGGTGTTCTGTCATCTCGAACTCTTTCCTAATGGCCAGCCCTTGGCAGTTTTTAGTGACACAAAGATTCTTACAACGTCTTCGTGGGCGATTAAAATCTCGAGTTCGCAGTACATTTTATTTTTGTATGATCCATTTTTTGTAGCAGATAGCAGGTACAAACATTTTCAAAATATTTAACAATCAATGACTGCTAATTTGGTCTCTTCATTTTGAGTTAGGCACCACGTCTCTCAAAAATTTCATTACTGCATTGAAATAACCGCTTTGACATGGTTAGAAGCAGGTACTTCAATGTTTTGAATGACATTTTAAATCATCCTACTTGTAACAATAATTTATTTTGGTTTGAGAAATAATATTTTTTAAACACATTTCATTATTTGCAGTTTGCACTTCAGTTCGTTCAGCTAGGAATATAAATATTATACTGTAATAATTCACTCTTATCTAAATGTGTTACGATGAACCCTATTTCCCTTTGAATTTATATTTGTTTAACTCATTCTAGCGCAAATAAGTGTGTTGTAAACTAATGCTAGTTGTGATAAATACTGTTTTACCTGGGGAGTAAAACCTGCTCTTTTATATAAGGCCTTGTGCAATATGTTCCCTGACACAGACTAAAGACAGGATAGACATGAACTAAAACAAATCCTTCTATAATTCATACTGCTGGTGTCAAATGTTGGGTTGGTGTCAAAAAGCACCGACGTAAAAAATATAAGCCAATGACCGATATTCCAATTCAATAGAAATTATCGTACTTGAAAGATTGAAACATTATTTGCTCCTCAGGGGATATTCTTTACTCTGTGTTCATTACTATCAACGTATTTTATGTAAATTTATTTAAACTTAGGTATTATAAAATAAGACACATCTTCGACAGAACTATTTTATTTTAAATAATAAAAACACTTTCATTTTATCTGTTAAAAATTCTAGCTTATACAAGTTGTGTTAAAATCTTCACTTATTTTCTATATTAATGTAGCCTTGCGACAGTGAGATTAAATACATACTGATATTTATTAAGTACAGTGCGATTACATAATATAAATATTATACCAATCTCTTGGCTGTGGTAAGATTTATGGAGAAATCACACCAGCAAATAATACAATATATGCTTGATTGTTGTGGGACTTGAAATTTCATTTCAAATCCTCAATAATACTTTTACGATTGTGTGTACATAAACAATATGGCAGTTAAATTACAGTTAAAATAATCACGGTTTCAGGTAAGACCTTGAGACCTTTATGAAATGAAGTTATTGTTGGCCAGCCACTAAATATCCATTTTCTTTCAAATCTGTATTATAACAAGAAATTATTTGTTCAGTGTGGCTAGTGATTTATATGATGCAGCAATGATCACAAAAGTATTTTCTAGTGATTGATTAAGATTAAAGGTTTTTGCTGCTTATAAGTTGAATAATTTTCACTTGATTAGCTATTAGCTTACTTTTCATCTAGTTTATAATCTATATCGATCACTTATTGCAAGAGAAAAATACTCAAATATTTTGTGTACCAAAGCAATATTATGCGATTACAGTATAACACTGATTATCTAGGCTCGCTTTTCTCACTGTATGAACTGTGATCCTCTATGAAAGCCAAGAGGATATGATCACAGTAAAGTGTTGCAAATTTATGGGTGTATTTAAAAAAAAATCAAATAAAATACTGGTGCATCAAAAAAGCAAACAAAAATCACAGATTTTATATGTAAATAAGTAGTTACATAATAATATATGTAGTTTTACAGTTAAATGCCACAGGAATGCTTGTTTAGAGTTGTTATACATATTGTTGTATGTTGAAGGCAATAGTATTATGGATTTACCATGTTTTTCAATTATTTGGACTACAGTGCCCCACAATTATCCTTGGTATTTCTTTAGTCATTCTATTATTCTTGTTACTTCAAATTACTAATTCGGAAAATAGACATGTTGGTGAACCGAGTATTAATTTGTCACGTAAATGCTGGTTGCTAAATAAATATGTACTTATTACAATACATTTACTTCTAAATACATACATTTCTGAGTTGGGATAAACGATTTATGTGTAATACTAAAGGTTTTTAGAAGCCGGCAACACTTCCGGTTCTTCTAATGTCAAATCTCGGTGTCAGGAGTCCAGTGAGAGGATCGACAGATATTGCCGTCAAGGAGGCAAAACCGGAGGTTGGTGACAGCTGCGAAGTTTTGTGTCCTATCTTTCGGAGCCCCTCCAGTATTTCCTGTAGAAAAAAAGCACCATGATTTCACTTTATTAATAGACCTGCATATTTTATGTGAGCTACTTGAATTTTTCTACTTTATCAATGGATCTACTTATTTGATGTGAAAATTCTACTATGTATATCAATGTACATAAGGTGCAATGATGCGTATCTATAAACTTATTGGTATCTATATTATGTATGGTTTGCTTTGTCAGATAATGTCACATCACAGAGTTGTTGGTGTGAATCCCAAAAGCAGAGCTTTAAGCCGTATACATTTTTATATGAACGGCCTGCTTAATGTACTAGTCACTTAAAAGATAGTCAAGCTACTGCCACATAATATATATTTGACTTTGATTCAGGAGGTTGCAGATTGGACTTCTTCTATGTGCTAAAAATATATTGTCATTTCTACATTCTATGCAAAAAAATCTCCCGTAGGTCTATATTTTGTACAGGCATACTGCTGATGTTTCCATTTTAACCTCTCTTTCTTTTTCATAAACAAAGCGTGAAACTGAGAAATATCTTAAAAAGGAGCTCCCAGTGGCAGGACCATAATATAATAACTTATTAAACTTTATAATATTTATGTGACTTTGATAAGATTCTTGGTTTGATTGGGTATTTTCTGTATTGTGTGTTTAGAAAACAGAGCGTTTGATCCTCCACCATAGATTTTTACTGAGATATTTCTTTCAATAAACTGTCTCTTATTTTTGAAGCGTTTGCCCTGAGTAGGAGTGCAATATATGCGTAGGAATATCTGCGTGTCCAACCTAACAAAGCTGGTATTAAACAATTAATCTTAGCAGAATGTGTCTTTTTAAACGCATAGTATAAAATTAAAAGGCATTACCTCATCGAATCCAACCTCGTGTTCAATAGCCATGGGTATAAGTTGGTGATGAAGTCTGCGGGTGTTGATGGCTTCCTTCAGCGGAACGTCACGGAGTAAGTGCTTCAGAACAACCTGAAATAAGTCATTCAAAGGAGTTTTGGTAAACATACAATAAAAGTTTGACAATTTCATTAGAGAATTTTTCGCTAGAGTAAATATGTTACATAAATCCAAATGTTTTTTTTTTGACACCAAACAAAGGTGAATTAAGGTTACAATGTTGTTAAACATAGTTATAGTCATTTGAAGCAACGTTAAGAATCAATATGTGGTTTCTTACCACGGCAAAACTGGGAGTATCTTCCACCATGGATCAATGTTCTAATATACTATTTTATAATAACAATAACATTGCATATAGGTATATAGGGCAGTTTTGTGATATTTCACATCACTTTTTGTGGTCTTTCATCAGGGCAATACGTATGGTATCTACCACTCTGGAACGTGCCGCAAATATACTATTTTTTTTTTTAAACTAAAATAAACTGGAAAATAAAGATCTTATGACCCCATTTGGAGGGTAATGTTCTTAATGTTATTCTCACAGAGCTCCTTATATAGTTGATAAAATAATGTTGCAAATAATCACACAGCAAAAATATTAATCTTAGTTGAGTCATGCAATATAAATGCAAGATCTGGGTTAGGTCAGGTTTACGGATAACAGATATGCATATAAGCATTATTCTTTAAAAGTGTGAAAGAAGAAGCAATAATATCTACTTGGAAGAGATGGAATGTATTTCATAAACTGGTTATAGATTATGTGTACCTATGTGAAAAAAATCCAGCTAAATTCGTATTTTTCCAGGTTTTTAACACATTGTCTCTGGGCCCAGATTCAAATTTTATATCACCAGGAAGCCTCTCTACCATTCTATTCAGTGTATATATACCTGAGAGATTGAAATGTTTATTTATTTTAGTGTATACTCCCGAGGGGGCTTTTATATAAAAAGGTTTATAATCAACAGTGAACAAAATATAAATTATTTGCACAAACTTAACAAGGAATAGTTCTAAAGTAGTAAAATATAGTGTTTGATTACATAAAATTAATATTGATTGAAAATATATAATATTATAGGCTTCTTGTATCTACATTCCGTGCAGTTGAATACATCAGCTACCTTTGCGTATGTATTAGCAACTACACGCAATCTTGGTACAAGCGAGTATCTGAAAGACTCAGTCCTGATGTTATTGTTACAACTAAATAGAATTTTAGATCGAGTAGCTCTCATTGGTATGTGAATGGAAATAAGGTTCAGTAAATCAAGTTGTTATAGTTTATGTTTTCAATGGGTAGATTAAGTTTATAGTTAATATATATAAGAAATTTATGTTGATTTTTTTCATGGGAGTCGGAGTGGATTTTATAGTTAGTGGACCAGATAGAAGAATTATATTCCACTTGACTACGAGCTAAAGATGAGTACAATATTTTAGAGTAGAAATATTCCTAAAGTCTCTGGCATTTCTGAGAATGAAGCCAAGCATTTTTAATCCTTTGGTTGTAATTGAGTTGATGTGTGAAAAAAAGTTGAATTTAGTAACTAAAATTATGCCAAGATCATTGATTTCATTGTCAAGAGTAAGGAGAGTATTGTTAAGATTATATTAGTTTTAAAAAATCTGATTAGTTCGGAAAAAACGAATTATATTGCATTTTATTATGTTTAAATAAAGTTTATTGAGGTTGCACCTATCATGTAATTTGATTAAGTTACGTTGAACGCAGACACACTCTTCACAAGTTTGAATGACTTTAAAGATTTTCAAATCATCGATGAACAGTAAAAATAAAATTGGACCTAAATGTGACCCTTGTGGTACACCGCTAATAGCTACGAATTTATATTCATACACTCAGTCATACCTCGTACTCAAGGAGGACTGTTACTCATGGTTGTGGGTACATACATATATACATGTTGAGGTTTTTGTGGCTGAATGATCAATTCTGAAGTGTTTTCGTATCCTATAAGAAGGCGTGGCAATCCAAGAGAGGGGCGAAAAGTTTTGAAATTGAACCGAAATCAATCATTCGCAACTTACAATGGCGACTTGTGTGGGGATCTTGGTTCCGCCAGCCGCGCCGACGACCATCCTGACCCCCCGCCCCCCGGGTCAGCACGATGGAGGGCACCATGGAGGACAGCGGCCGCTTGCCCGGCTTGGGGAAGTTGGCCGGAGACGGGGGCAGGTCGTATATGTTGGTGATGTTGGGGTACGAGAAGTCATCCATCTCGTTGTTGAGGATGATGCCCGTGGAGTTGGACATGTAGAAAGCGCCGAGACTGAAACAAGTTCATGTTTATTACTATTGCATGATACGGGCTTGTGACTAATTTGGTGAGCGTATGTCAAAACATTTTTTTTATTTAAAAGAAAAAAGTGTAACTTAATATTTTTTATTTAATTTATCTCTTTTTTTAATTTTTTCATAATAATTATATTTTATATTTTTTTAAAAGAGATTCAAATTATTAGTCATATTCTTAATAACCAGGAAAATTTACCCAGTAGTCAAATATTAGGTGTATTTCCTGTAAACTCATAAAATTTATCATAATTCTTTAATCACCTTCTCAGTTGACGTTTTGTCTCTTTCAATCCATGTTGTCTGTTTCTTTCTCTCTGTTCCTTTGTTATAATTTGAATTTTATTCTCTTGTTTTCTCATTGTTTTGTTATTTTATTTTATAATTTGTTCTCCCTATGTATGTATATATAAACGCAAACTTTGTATATTTTGCTTAGTTTAATTTTGTACCCTGATGATGCTTGCCAAGCGAAACCGGTCGGTCATAAAACTTTAAATAATATTCGTGGTCTTATACAAAGTTATTTTTTTCAATATGTCAAACCACAAAGTGATTGCTTTCTACGAAAATATAAATTATTTTTACCTAAACTTTTTTCCCCGTAATTTCAAAAAAGAAATCCATCTTGTATACACTGCTCATGATATGGACTAAAGTATATTCAGTTCCCTTTTAACGGCCATTACTAAATTTCAATTGGTTGATTGGATACTTACATGTAATTAACAGTACTGGTGACAGCTATAGCATCTCCGTTGGGCGCCAAGATAGAGATATGAGCTGTTCCGTGGTCTTCCACGAGGTCGAACTCTGCTCCATAATCTGTCCAGTTGTTGGAAGTTTGTGTGTCAGATATGAGACCCTGGATGTAGGTTGCAAAGTCCGGGGATGTCAAGTTTTTTAAAAGCTGTAACAGAGAGAATTACTTTGAAACAATTTTAGATTGACACCGCAGCAAAACATTTTATTATTCAGCAAAAAAGATACCAAATTTGACGATTGACATACAACGATTTTCCAAAAATTGCACAATAGTATTCTTTGCGTATATATCTTGGGAAAGCATGCAATAACATTTTTAGCTTTCAATTATTACATTAGTTACATTGCCAAAAGAAAATGCCCAGTAATAATGAAAACGTGCTTGTGTAAGCCGTGAAGCCAAGGAAAAACTGTTTTTGGTGGAATATTTTGCTTAACTGGAGACTTATGTATTAAAAACCATCAATTAGATTACTGCAAAGAAGAAGGAGATTTTTTTTGATAATTATTATGGGAAGAAAAAATAAGTTTATTTTATTATTATTTTTATAAAACTTAGACCCGAAAGAGATAGGAAGGAGACCTATTCAGCAATGGATTTACTAAGCCTAAAAAAATATTATATTTGAGAGGCTTAGAAGCAGTGGCGACTCGTGAGTTTTTAGTGTGATAGTGTTTAAGGAGGGAGCCTGCTTTAGGAGGTTCAAAAAATCGTTTTTTTTTTTTATTGCTTAAATTAATTTCTAATATATAGAAGAATATGTATGTAAAGTTATAGAGGCTAATTCATATTTTTCAAAGTACTAAACGCGGTGGGGCGCAGGTAAACGAGCTCGAGCAGCTGTAGCGCGCTTGTCCCTAGGTATAATAGCTCCGAACTGTGCCTGAAAGATTCAACAGTCATCAACAGACTCTAGCACCGAAAGCTGAAGGGTTACTTTATGGAGCTGATTATTTTATTGCGTTCGAAAATTAACACTTTTTCTAAGCGTGAACTTTGTAGCGCGTTTTCTCGAGTTTTTGTTTTTTGATTTTACTCAATTGGCGGGCGTGATTGAAAGAAAACTATAGAACCAATCAAAACGATCGAAAGGTTGTTAAATTAAATATTGTATTTTCCTATTTGAACTAAAAATATTCATGAAAAATGGCAAATTGAAATGATTAAAAAAAAAAAAAAACACTTTTTTTATAAAGTTGTGAAATTTTTTTAATTTTGCGGTTTTTTTTAGATCACATTGAAGAAAAAATATATTAAAATTTAAAAAAAAATCTGGTTTTGTTGTTTCAGACAAAAATTGCGAGCTCCATCTTTCCCGCCAATTGGAGACTGCAGTTGCAAGGTGCTGTAAATCGGCTGAATTTCAATATTTTTTGATAATTTTTTTTTTTGTTATTTTCAAATATATATTAATGTGTCCTAAAAGCTCGGTCGACTGACTTATTTTTTTCTATTCTAAAAAAATCCTCAAAAAAGCCCGATTTTTAGGCCTCCTAAAGCAGGCTCCCCCCCTAAGCCGATTTAGTACTAGACGGTCACGCGTCGCTTGTGGTCGTTTCAAGCAAGTATGGCACGCGGTCCGAACTTCGGATCTGTATCGTTCATACACATATATTCTATGAATGTCTATCTTTGTCATACATGACCGATATTTGAATGATGAATTTACGGTAACGTGTGTGTTTTGCTTGCCACATTTTGTGTCAATATTCTAAGGCTATAACGTGTCTATATATATATATAACGTCATTGGTTTAATGCCCTTAATCAACTTTTCAAGAAATAATTTAGAATGAAAAAAAATATTGCCTTTGCTTCTATATCCTTTATTTCATGCATAGCTCAATCTTACCGGATCAATTAGAGCAGGATCTAGAAAATCTGCATCTCCAAGTCCAGTCCTCTTCGCGTAGGCATACTTAAAGACTTCGACTATCCGCTGCCAGTACGGCAAGCTGTTCTCCATCACACCATTGGCTTCGGGGGAGATGACCCACCCCCTGAGGGCGTTGAGGATGAAAGCCAGAACGTGTCCGGTGCCGGGAAGTGGGACGGTATGGAGGGTCATGTTCCCTCCGAGTTCCACGGTGATGGGTTCACGCCATTTGGGTCTGGAAGAATTTAAATATTTCGAAAAATATAAAGAATGTCTCTGTCAAAAACATTCAACTGTTTGATTTTGAGTCAAGGAATGGCTGGTAGTTGGGTTCATTTTTAATTTTTTTTTAAAGAAAGAGAAAACATTCCGGGTTGCGAATAACCTGACAATATTTGAAAAACTCTACTGCCATCATAAGAAGCGGAAGAATTTGCTTGTGCAATGATGGAGGACTTAGCCAGCAGAGGAATTGAACGCACGACGCTCGGGTGGGAATCGGGACTGGTCAAAATCAATCCTGATACACTGTGAAAATGAAATAATAAATTTGTATCTTATTGATAAAGATTATACCTTCAATAAAGCACAGATTCTTATATTCAACATAAAAATGGTCATGGCAACAGATTAAATAATTTAGAAGCACTAGAGATAAATCAGAAAGGAATCAGTTAAAACTAATGGTATTTTTATGTTTTTTACATTTAATATCCCACAAGAGTCCCAACTGCTGTCAACCGTCTAGAGCCAGTGAGATTATGGCATCCCCAATAGGTGTATGTTGTGAGGCCAAAGGTAGTGGGTAGAGGAAAGAGATGAGGAAAGGGAAGGTTTGAAAATACCTGGCTATTCAGATCTGGTCACCAAACACGGCTAAAGCCATTTCAAGCAACGTTTCAATTCTGAATGGTGGTCTTTCACCAGGGCGATACTTAGAGTATCTACCACTCATATCGTATTCTTATTAATCAGCTAAATTTGTCCAGTAGTCTATTATAAGGTATTTTTTTTCCGCACACTTCTCATTATTCCTTTTATCACTTTCTCAGTTGACGTTTTGCCTATTTCATTTCATATTGTCTGTCTCTGTTTCTTTATCATAATTTAAATGTTTTTCTTTTGTTTGCTTACTGTTCTCTTATTTTATTTTATATTGTGTTCTCCCTTTGTATGTGTGAGTATATATTACGCCACACTATGTATTTTTTTTTTAGTTTAATTTTGTATCCTGATGATGCCTATGCTAAGGTCATAAAAAATAAGGGTACTCACTTGTAGTTGAGCAAATCTTGAGCTGTGATGATTCCGTCATGAGCCTTGATGTCGGCCAAGAAGCTTTGCGTGAGAGACCCGTTGTACAGAGCGTTGACTCCTTCCTTGGCGACGACCTCCAAAGTCTTGGCCAGCTTCAGCCTTTGCACTCTGTCTCCTTCCAACCAAACGGTGTTTGTTGCTGGATTTATGAAATCGCTGGAAAATTAAAGAAAAAATGTTTTTTATGTTCTTTTGGACATTGAATAAGTTGATACCTGGTGAAAAATTCGCACTCAATCTGAACTAGTGCATCTTACTGAAAAGCGAGTTAGCTATCATCCACATAAAATATTTTAATAACTGTGAAGAAATGTGTCAAAAAAATCACCGGTGCACACAGTAACAACACTCAATTTACGGGAAAATAACCGAAAATCCCATTAACATCATATATGTTTGGAGCTCTAAATTTGAACAAATACTAACGGGCCGAGAGTCAGCGGTTAACGGTCTGTTACGATTTTTTGAGTGGCAAAAGTGAATAAAATCAAATTTGATAACTGATTTGACGACAATGTCAAATATGACAAGAATTCAAACCAAATTGGCGGTTCGTGACTTACTGTGCTAAGATTGAAAAAACGTCATTGTGGATATTGTTGTAGCCGAAAACGATTTTTTTTCAATTTTTCGTTCGAAGATTTTTCAGAAAACCGTGCAGTTCACCACTAAAACTGAAAAATCCTGAAAATCTTCTTACAAAATATTTTTTTTTCTAAAATAATAAAAATCATCAATAACGTCGTATTTTTAAATTCTAGCCCACTGAAAAGTCACGAGCCGCCACTGGTTCAAACAACTAGGCTTTTCGATTCACAACAGTAAAAAAATATGTAAGCACAAAAATTGCTTAGCAAGAAGCTAGAATAATTATATTTATTCTCTGAACTACGTAGTCAATTGAGCAATAATGCGTTCGTTGCTTCTATAGAATGCCAACATAGCATGGACACTTTAAGTTGTAATGTCTTCATCTTCATTACATTAGATTGTGTTTTACGACTGTTAGCAGGGCCAGTTCCACGACATCTAACGCCCTGTGAAGTAAGTACCGAGTGCGCCCCCTCCCAAACAAAACAAAAATACCAAAGTATCACATAATTGGAAAATAAACTCCATTTTTTTTTATTTACTGTAAAACGAATTCTGGAAAACCAAATAAGCGCAAAGTCACCGGTACAATGTCACCGTGACAAAAATATGTACCATCTCTAACGGTTCATATTGTCTGTTTGTATGAAAACAACGGGCACAGTGATTGGTTGTAGACTTTGCTTCTCATAATTTTAATGTATAACACTTCACAGAAAAACATACTTTAGGTCCAAATGACCACTACGCAATACGTAAAAAAATTCCGTGACAAAAAGCTACTCTTATTACACTATCGCTAATCGTTCAATGCACAGCGATGCTGCCAGCGCAATAAAAATACATTATTATTCCATGATGTGGGTAATTTTTTTAATGATTTGGGGACATTTTCAAATAATTTAGGGAATATTTTAATTAAATTTAGATAAGATCTTTTTTTCACCGCGCCCCTTCAGATATAGCGCATATGTTTTTTGCACAGTTTGAACGTATGGTGAATCCGGCGCTGACTGTTAGTAAAGATTAATGATCATCAATTAGTTCCACCATACGTCTTCGATTAAAAAAAACGACAGCTGAAGGTCTATTGGTTTTTGGGTACCTACACTTCTTGCTCTGTTAATTACTCTAGCACTACACCTAGTTACAAAGCGTGAAGTGAAAATACTGGATCTCACTCAGTTAATTGATCGAGGAATACCAATAATTTTGGTTGTGAATTCAGAAAATTTCAGGAGTATTTTCGTGTAAATTGTATTGATGTCATAATTATATGAAATCAAGACAAGGAAATTTGATCTACCTATCTTTTTATCGATATTTATAGATTAAGTGGGCATTATACAAAGTGGGCAAGAAGCTATCATAAGTTAGATAATAAATAAGTTGTTTGTATCAAGCGATAAATATGTTAAATCATTTTTAGAATAGCAGACTTTAGAATGCCTAATAAACAAGGTTTATGTAATTACGCATTGTTCAGGCATTAAATAATACCGGCGAGTAAGCAGGCAGAGTGTAAAGAAACTGTTACTTTTTATAATATGACCAAACCCAAATTATTTTATTTTACTATGGGTTAAATACGTTGTTACAAATGCATGTACTTAACCAGTATTATTAGACGATTTCTGTTCTGAGAGAAGTAAAAAAATTTAAGATAAGGCAACAACAAAAAAATTACATAAAAAAACACTATTAAAAAAAAAAAAATTAATATTTTTTAAAATCCGTGACAAAAAACTGTCTTCAATACATTTTCGCTAGTCGTTCAATGCACAGCGATGCTGCCATCAAAATAAAACATAATTATGCTAAGATGTGGGTAATTTTTAAATGAAATCGAATTTTTTAATATGATTTAGGGAATATTTGAAGTAAATTTAAATAATATCTATATTTTAACGGCACCCCTTCAGAGATGGTGTCTATTTTTTTGGACAAAATGATCACTCTGCCCGACTTCTCAGGACTTTATGACTAAAACCGCTCTATTGGTAACTTGACTCAGGACAAAACAAACATTCAAGGTGATTACAGATAGTCGTAGGTACCTTAGAGTTGGTTCATTCTTGATCTTTTCTGCCCTTTCGCTGAGGACCCTAGCAAAATAGTCCGTCACGATGTAGCCCGTTTTGCAAAGATCTATGGCAGGCTGGACGAGCTCGGCCCAGGGCAACGTCCCGTACTTCTGGTAGAGGATTTCATACCCCTTCAGCTCGCCAGGAACAGCAGTTGCCATTCCCCCTGAAAGATAATTATTCTTATGTTAATCAAAATCCACTGACTTGAAAAACGGGTTAATAAAAGGTAAATTCTATGTATTATAAAGAACACGTGTACGGTTTCAATACTGTGCCAAAAATGCTGAAAAGAATTCCACTAAAAATATATATTATAAAAGGTCTAAGAAAATAACTTATAACTCACCCAAATATTGACCGATTTCGATGGTAAAATAGTTTTAAAAGGTGTTATAAAAAACGTTGATTGAAATATTGTTACTTTTTAGGAACGTGTATATATACATAGCCTGTTCAAAAAAAAAGGTGAATTTAGAATTTTCGCGGGCTGTGTACATTTGATTATCGTTTTTCGTTGGTACACGTTTGTTTATCATATGTTAGCATTATCAGTCATTTTGGATTAGTGGTTTGTTTTTGACAACTGGAAAGGTTAGTCACGTTTTTGTGAGTTCTTCGATTTTTTACTTTTGAAAAAAACTTTTGGATCAAAGAATATGTATTAAATTTTGCGTTAAAAATGGAATAAAGTGCTCCAACGCACTTAAAATGTTAACTGTGACATTCGGCGAGTCTACTTTGTCTCAAAAAAGTGTTTATAAGTGGCACAAGCGCTTTACAGAAGGTCGAGAAAATGTTAATGACGATGAGCGTCCTGGAGTTGTGGAAAAACAAATCATGGATTTTATTCTTTGATCCATTTTTTCAAAAGTAAAAAATCGAAGAACACACAAACACAACATATGATAAACATATGTGTACCAACATAACAAAAAAAAAATCGATAATTGAATGTACACAGCCCGTGAAAATTCAAAATTCACCTTTTCTTTTGAACAGGCCTCGTATATAGACTCTCAGCATTCTAACAATTGAAACCTGAAAATATCCGTGTTCCGAAAACGGTCTGAATTGAGGTGTGAAGTGGCGCCAAGGGTTTGAGGGTCCCATGACGTCATATCGTTGTCAATCTTATCCGCGATTGGATCTGGAGCGGTATGTATGACGTCAGAGCAGTGCCCAAGCGCTTAGATTTGTTGAATATATAATATTTTTAAGGATCGATCAAATTATTGTACGACTAACCAAATACAATAAATTGTTAAGTGCTCAATATAAATATACAATGCAGGCGTCAGGAACGTCAGTGTTCACGAGTCTCTTTGTGAAGCACGTGACCATGAGGAGCGGTTCACTAGGGCAGTTGGAGTGGGGGTCACGATCCTCAACAATGAGGCAACGAATCGAAGAGAAATTCTTTCATGTGTTTAAAGTAACAATATTTTTCATAGGAATTCCTCAGTATAGCTAGTATCTCATGTGCCATTTCACCTAGTGTAGGTACTGATTGTGGTTAGTTATTGGCTCACCGGTCTGACTAGATATGGCGCCGCCCTGGAACATGTCCTTGTGGGCGGCTAGAGGCGCCACCTCGCGGGAGTCCAGAGTGATGACCTTGTCCTGTTCCTTGAGGTACATGGTGAGCAGGAAGCCGCCGCCCAGGCCCATGCACTGCGAGCAGGTTACCCCCTCGCAGAAAAGCGCCGCGATGGCGGCGTCAGCTATGGAACCGCCCTTCTTAAGGATGTCACTGGAATTAAAACACAAAAGTTAACTCTAAATCAAACAATAAAGGTAAAGACAATCCATTTTCCTCTCCAAAACGAATAACAACAAAACCGAATTTTGGTTAGACGGTGTCGTGAAAACGGTCTCCGGTCATAGATTGAAGTTTGTATTTTTGAATATATAGATAACATAATGATTTAATTTATAATTAACGCACGTTATAACTAATTTCTAACGTATTTTCTCTTATTTGTTATGTTACCGCCATACAATAGACAAAATTCAACGTACGACCGAAGACCGTTTTTACGGTATTGTATCGAATTCCCGCGCTTACCGCCCGGGTTCTAATAAAGTTAACAGAGATATCAAGTGTCTGTTAACGCATTGAAGTTTTATTCTCCTAATATATCGGACACCATTTGAAGGAATTTTCTCCTTGTACCTGTCATTCAATAATTACAGTCTACTGCTTTCCAGGGAGCTAGGGCACCACTTACCCCATACAAAATACATCACCAAACAAACAACATAAATACACATTTACAGTTAGAAAATTTTATTGCTATAGAGAGCATACTATTGATTTGTATTAGTATATCCACACACTGGCTTTGCCTATGTGGGATTTTTTTTGTTATAGTATAAGTATCGATCTGGTGAAAGACCACCATTCAGAATTGAAACGATGCTTTAAATGGCTTTAGCCGTGTTTGATGACCATATGTGAATAGCCAGGTACTTCTCAACCTTTCTCTTCCCTATCTTTTCCCCCTACCCACTAACTTCAACCTCATAACATACCCTAGACGGTTGGGAGCAGTTAAGACTCTTGTGTGGTATTCACTATAAAAAAGAGCCTTCCCCGAATTGGAAAACCACACCTTTACTGTTTACTGTTTTGTGTGTTTATGGGAATCAATAACATAAAATGTTTTCAGCACACGATATAATAGCTGTCTACCGAAAAAATTATAATTTAATATCGGTTCAGGTTCTATCATTCGGTTGAAAAGTAATTCAACTGTTGACTACCGGAAATTATTAACAGCTAACAACACACAATATTTTATTTATTTGTCATTTTGTGTCATTGATCGTTAATTATTCGGTAATAACTAATCCAGATTTGAAATCTGTTCAAATAATAATAATTTAGGAAAAAAGGTTTTTGTCAATTTTTCTTATATATCCTGTCTACACAACATATACTGATTACTACCTGTCTGAATAACTTAATAATAAAGCTTAGTAAGTACATAGTTATGTTATTACGTATTATATTTAACAAGGTTTGAAAATAACACAATTTTACGAGAACGAAAGTAATAAATAATTGCAGTGGAATTTAGGTTGGTAGTGTGTCATAAAAAAATAAAAATTAACGAGCAACAAAAAGTTGATATTTAATATCTTCAAAGAGAAAGTCACATCCGTAAAAAGATAAAAAAGATTAAATTAATATACATATATTTATGTAAAAAAGTGATGAGGGGAGGGAAGGGAAGGGAATTAATTATTAGAGTTGATGGAAATGAAACATTATTGTACTGGTGGAAAGAATTTACTTAATTTTTATTTGAAAATTAAAATTAATTCTTGAAAATGGATATTGGTAAAATACCACGTACGTCAGAAGACAGTTAGCAGTCTGTAATAATGACCTATAAGTAATTTCCTTTGTAAGTAAGTACACCGTACGAGTGTGAATTTTTCAAATCTGGAAATGATGTTAGTTAAAATTATCAAAATTAAAAATATATCTTAAAATCCCTACCTACCTCATAAAGTGCCTAAGACAGGCGTTTAAGACAAACGTATTTTAGTCATAGACATAAAATACAAGCCACGTCATATTCATAAAAATCTTACGGAAAATGTAGCACCACTAATGTTGCACCACTAAATGTTTCACCCGCGTATGAAAAGGATAACCATTCAAAGAATATGTGTGTGCAGAAGAGATAGCTATATGAAGCGTGTTTTGAAGGTATGTCTCGTTGAGTTGGCTTAGTGCAACCAGGCGCGTTGTCTCAGTAACGTATCTACATCATTTAATTCATCTAAGATTTTAGCAGTATTCTGTATTTAAAATGGGTGAATTAAAGCAACTTACATTTTTTTTGGCAAGTCATGTTTCATCCCGAGATTTTTCATGGATAACAACTGGTATAACATAATGTTTTTGGGGTATTAAGTAAGTATAAGTCTTTAGGGTGTTATAGATTTCTTGATTTTAATATCAGCATGGTTCAATTAATAACTAATCCTAGTTAAATATAAATATATATCCTTAAGTATTATTATTAGTATTATAGGACATCCAAGGTGCTTTCACGAGTGGAAGGGGGTGCATGGATCAAATTTTCTCATTGCGGATGCTTACAGAGAAGTTTTTGGCCAAAAACCAGAAACTTTTCTGTGCTTTTGTCGATTTGCAAAAGGCGTATGATCGAGTAGATAGAAACAAATTGTGGAAGGTATTATCCATGTATGGAGTTAACACGAAGCTTATACAAGCAATAGCGTCCTTGTACGAGGGAAGCGTTGCATGTGTTAGAGTGAACGGTGATTTTACGAAGTGGTTTAACATCACAAAAGGTGTAAAGCAAGGCTGTGTAATGTCACCGTGGTTGTTCAATTTGTACATGGATAATTGTATGCAAGAATTAAAAGGTGTGGGCTTGGGCGCGAAAATGAACAATCTGAAAGTATGTTGCCTATTGTATTCGGACGATGCGTTGCTGATTGCTGACAGTATGGAAGATCTACAGTTTCTCGTGTCTAGGATGAACCAAGTATGAATGCAAAATGAGTTGATGATGAATGTAAGTAAGTCCAAAGTCATGGTGTTTGAAAGAGAGAGTACGAGAACAGCGTGCAATATAGTTGTGAATGATGAATACTTGGAGCAAGTGGATGAATTTGTGTATTTAGGAAGTATGTTTACGAGAGACGGAAAGGCTGATAAGGATATTGAAAGAAAGGTGAATGCAGGAAACTCCATTAATGGAGGACTGAACGCTGTTGGCGCAAATAAGAAATTGTCCAAAGAAGCGAAGCTAGCAGTTCCCAATGGAGTACTTATACCAACCCTGATGTATGGCAGTGAGGCATGGAACTGGCAGAGGAAGGATGAAAGTAGACTGAATGCTGTGGAAATGAGATCTTTGAGACGTATGTGCGGTAAAACCATGTATGATCGTATTAAAAATGTGGATATCCGGAAAGAATGCAAGGCTGATGTGAGCGTAATGAATAGGATCAAGAAAGGGACGCTTAGATGGTTTGGGCATGTAGAGCAAATGAACGAAGAAAGGAGTGTGAAAAGAATATATGATGCGAAAGTGAATGGAAGAAGAAGTCGAGGACGCCCGAGAAAGACATGGCACGATCAAGTAAATCAAATACTTGAATCGGGTCATGTGAAGAGTCAGAATAACAGAAGAGTATGTATGAGACGATGTATGAATGTAAATGAAGCAAGGATTGTGTGCCAAGACAGAGTTATATGGCGGTCCGTCCTCTCTGCCTACCCCTGCGGGGAAACGGCGTGATGGTTGGTTGGTTAGTTAGTTAGTTAGTTAATTAGTTAAGTATTTTAAAGGTTATTTTTACTAGGTAAGTGTTCAGTTATTTTATGTCTTTGTACAGCACTCTCGAGGTGATGTTTCACGTAATGGCGCTATAAAAAATAGACAAGTACCCCTTTAACATCTTAAAAAAACATAATCGGCGAAATGCCATATATTGTTGTTTTATAGCGCGCTCGAGATAATATTTCACTAAAATGGAGCTATATAAATTGTACAAATATTATATTATTATTCAACGAATAATCCAAAAATCAAACTATAATCCAACCTTTTGGAAACACTTCCAACAAATGTTTAATAAGATTGACGATTGCTATCATTTCAATGATACTCAACGGATAAGGCTTATATTAAAGATAGTGTGTTATATGAAAACTTAACGAAGAGAAAACTGGATTAAACAGTAGAAATCGTATTAATACCATTGCTCGTGTTTTATTTTAGATGCTTCCAGTAATGGCGATTTCACATTTAATATAATATTAATAAGTTATTTTAAATTTCAAATACATTCGAGACGTAAGACATTGAATAAACATTTGAATTGATAATCACAGCTTACCCGTCTCAGAATAGACATTGTTTAGTGAGGCTACAGATGTATTATAAGTTCATGAGTGAGGCAGGTAACGTTTCTCTTACGGTGCTAGAAAATTCCGCACACTCCGGTGCTGTGCATTTAGTTTACATTTAGAGTTTTGTGATTTGAAGTTACACCAAGTTAAAATAATATGTAATATTGTGTACCAATGCTGCAACGAGAAAATAACATTTACCACTCGTTGACATTCTGTCTCAAATGTGCTGACTGAATAATAGGATAGAGTGTGCTAATGTAGATATTTTTGTGGATGATTTGCAGTTTCAGAAAACAAGTCCTGTTATTGGTTAAAAATATGTAGCAATGATTATTTATACTGTGTATCTTTTTTGTCTCTCTTTGAGTATCTTGATTTTGTTTGTATTTTTTATCATTGATTGAGTTTTTGTAATTTTATATTTAATGTCTCCCTTGTATTTACATTTTTTTTACAGTTATTCACTGAGTTACTGGATTGTTTTCACGCAAGTAAAAACATCTGCTAAAACCCAGTATAATATATATAGTTCTTTCTGGTGTTCCCCAAGGGTCAATCTTAGGTCCACTTCTCTTTCCTATTTTTATTAATGATATTGCCGAAGTCATCCGTTTTTCTCGCTTTCTCCTTTTTTGCAGATGACCTTAAAATATTTCTACAGATAAGAAGTATTAAGGATTGCCTGCTTCTTCAAGCTGACGTCGATAACATTTCTGAATGGAGTCGACAAAACCAGCTTCATTTCAATATCTCGAAATGTGTAGTCCTTTCTTTTACCAGAACATTTAGTCTCACCTACCACAGGTACACTATGCTCGATCATAATCTCAAACGCGTTTCCACTATAAAGGATCTTGGGATTGTGTACGAAAGTAAGCTTGCATTTCGTGTTCATATCGAAGGGGTGTGCCAGTCGGCATTGAAAATGTTAGGGTTTGTTCTCAGAACCGTCAGAGTTTTTAGGGATACCCGAACTCTGAGAACACTCTATTTCTCTTTGGTCCGCAGTAGGCTGGAGAGTGGTTCAATTATTTGGAATCCTCATGAGGTGGGGTACTCCCTCATCTTGGAGAGGGTCCAGAAAAAGTTCCTGAGATTTTTATACATGAGGGAGAACGGCCACTACCCGTGGCTCTACCCAACGAACTTTCTCTTGGGCACGCTCGGACTTCACTCCTTACAGCTCAGGAGAGAGGGGTATGCCGCCACTCACTTCTTCAGACTGCTGCGGGGCTATATTGTAAACCCTGCTATTTTGGAGCGCGGAAGTCTCTATGTTCCTGATGACTATCTAAGACAGCGTCTTCATAGATTATTCTATCTTCCTGCCTGTAGGACCAACCTGCCAATGGTTCTGCCGGTGGGGAGAAGTATTTTGCTCCTGAACAAAATCTCTTCCGATATCGACTTATTTCATGTCAGTGAGGAGAGATTCAGAAGTGAAATCCTATTGATTATTGAAAGAGTTTCTCCTCATTGACCTGATCATCACCACTGCCTGAAATTTTTTTTTTTTTATCTATATGGTACTATAATTTGTATTTATTTTGTAAAAAAATTAACTTATTTCTTATATGCATTAAATTCAAAAAGTTTGTCATGTATAAGAAATTTAATAAAAAAAAAAAAATAATAATTATAATATTATTAAAAAATATTATAAATAAATAAAATACATGAGGAATCCGTTCCCGCTAGCATTCTACTGAGTTCACCCGATGCGCTCGATGCAGTTCCCAACTAACAAATAAATAAAAAATTTCTGTCGAAAGGGCAAAATGATATAAACGAATTAGTCATTGTGACGACAGTAATATATTCGGGCATTTCCATTATTGTTCAACTATTGCTTGATACTTGTTCGCACTTGTCTAGCTCATTCGACGCAGCTGTCTGGACGAACCTATACACTTTGATTTCTTTGCGACGCACACATACATACGTATTGTCAAATTCATGCATGTTTGACAAAATATTTTTTTCTGTTGTATTCGATAAATACTTAAATATTAATTGTTATCCAACACATACACGTACAAGGAAGAACACAAGAAATATAAACGCTGTGTTTACTACATTATTAACACGCGAACTTGAAGTGCAATATCACAAAACTGCGCTATATAAATGCGATGTGATTATAATTATTATTTGCAGAGATATATAAATAATTGGACAGAAATGTTAAAATTTGGGAAAGAGGGTGAGCTCTGAAATGACCTAATATCGTTAAACTATGATGTATTGCACGTAAAAAATGGTTAGTAAAAAGAGTTAATTAACAACAAAAAATGTGCCTTTTTTAAATGCCAGTTCTGTCCTATATTATAAAATTCAATCTTTGGAATATTGTCATAATTATAATCCATTTTAATTTTTTCTTTTCCGCCGCATCAGTACATACAACACATTGTTATTTTTCTTATAAGTACGATTATTTACGTATTAATCCAAGGAGGTACTCAATTTACTATTGTCTCCGAACAGCAGTAAATTACAGACCCTAATCTAGACGGTTTTATTGTTCCACGATAGTTTATATTTATAGTGGATTTGTTATAAACATCTTACATAATATATCATAATGTCAATTTAATCACATACCTACGTTCACAGCTTTGTATGTGGAAAACATGAACACAAATAATAATAATTTTACAAAGCACTGCCATTAAATTCTGAGGTAGACATTGATAACAACTAGAAAAATCAACACTCATTTTGTATACATAAAATTTGTTATGAAACGTGATGTTGCATCAAATTAATTGAATGTACCTTCTAACCGACTTTTAACAAATATGTTCCTAACTATTGTTAGTGTGACAAGATTAAAGTTAAATTAAAAGCACTTTGAAATCGATTGTCAAAAAAGGTAGAAAATGAAATTTTATTTCGGGTATACGTACTAGGGGTTTCTTTAAAAACTTAGGTACTGGGTACTTATGCTTTTTTTGGATGGGGAGGAATAAAATCGTGACAGGAGACGATAAATTATTATAATTGAGTTAAGTCATGTTTTTTGACAGTGGGGAACTATTTTTTGATGTGTGACATCCTTCCCATATATTATGATTTTACATAAATTTATTTTAATTGGTAATTGTGAGAAGAATAAGATTTGGATGGGGCGGCCTTCAACAAATTTAGCCTAATCCACAACACTTTTGGCGTCTCCCACTCCTTGCCTCGTCGTGAGTATCAATGCGGCCTTCTCTGAACAACCTTACCCACTTCTTGACATGCTGTCGACTTATCACATCACTACCATAAACTTCCACGAGCTTCCGGTGAATATTCGCGGCGGCATTGTTCTGCAAAGTTAAAAAATCAGATGACCGCGCGGATCTCGCACGAACGGGAAGTGGCGGGAGCGCGTGACGACCTCTTTATCGGAAGAATTTACTGTGACTGAAAAAAATGACCAACAAACATGCGAGACTAAAAAAACTGACCGTTAGGATCCTCCCTACATGCCAGGTATGCCAACTTAGAAACAAACAGTTTCCCCGGTTTTAGGAGCCCTTGCAACCTTACTTTCTGGATGACCTTCGTACATCTGATAAGGTTTATTCAATACATGATCAGGTATTATCAGTAATAACAGTAACAGTTTGGAGTACCTACAAAATATGGACTATTACCAAGAAAATTGTTACAAAAATGTCCACAGGGCAAAGAACCACGAAAAGAAAAAAAACCATGCGAGGTATAGAAAGAAAGCTGAGCGGATTAAAAACAAGTCAAAGGTTGTCGATATTACCGTCGCAATCTATTTCAATTCAACCCATTTTCTTCCCCACTTCACCACTACCTTCACCCTCACAGCATACCAATTGGGGATGCCATGGTCTCACTGGCTCTAGACGGTTGGGAGAAGTCGGGACTCTTGTGCGGTATTCGCTATCAAAAAAAACTTTGCTGGGCACGTAGTACGACTAACAGATGACTATTTGATTTTCGGTCATTGAATGACGTCCTTTGTTGTAAAAAGAAGCAGAGGTCGCCCCTGTGGGCACAACCTGAAGATAGCTCCCGATTGACACTCATCCGAAGCTGTGAAGTATTAACAACACTGTAGATATTTGAGAGAGGTCTATTTACCCACAGAGCTGGACACCTGAAGGCTTATGAAGAAAATAAGTACAATAGCTAATCTTAAAATAACAATAATATTAAATTGATTTACATGAGTCCTTATCTAGTATATTTCAAATTTGACCAATAGGAAAATTCAAGAGCCACTTTTAAAACATCAAGTTTCACGATCTAACAACAAGAGATTTGATGATAAAAATGTTAAAAGATTAGCAACGGATAATAAAACAATGGCAGTTCAATGTGAAGAAAAATAGCTGCTATTAATAATCACAATGTTGTTTTCGTGGATTGTTCAGAATTAAAAAAAGACTTAATTTTTACAAAATCTCCAATGATAATAAAATTTAAAAACTTATAACCAGTGGCGACTCGCACCTTTTTAGTGTAGTTGACTGTTTAGATTGGTGTTGTTGTAGCTGGAAACAATTTCTTTTTTCAAAATTCCAATTTCAAAGCCGTGCAGTGAACCACTAAAATTGAAAAATCCTGAAAATCTTAATACAAAAAAAAAATTTCGGCTACAACAACATCGTATGTTTCAATGTTAGCACTCTAGCACACCAAAGAGTCACGAGTCGTCACTGCTTGTAATAATTGATGAAGACTGAATATGCATTCAAAGAAACTTTATTAATTTACAATAAGTTTTTTCAGAATAAATCAGCCTTTCAACTACATTTCGGTAAAAACTTAATAATTATTTTATCGAAGGAAGCAATCACTTTGTAGCTTGACATTATAATTTAAATAAAAAATATTTTTGTTGTAAGCCACTTTATTTATACTCATATAACAATTCGACCGGTTTCGGTTAAACTTAACCTTCTTCAGGAACGTATATATATAAACTATAAAAGTTTATATTTATACGTTCCTGAAGGAGGTTAAGTTTAACCGAAACCGGTAGAATTGTTATATGTGTATAAATAAAGTGGCTTAAAACAAAAATATGTTTTATTTAAATTAAAAATTATTCTCTTACCCCTGTCAATGAAGTTTATGATCTTGGTATAATTTAAAAATCTAATATAACTATCACACAATTAACTACACATCAACACAGTAACAAATAAATGGTTGAAAATGTTTGCTTTCATTTTTAGAAATACCAGAGATTTGTAATATACTTAAGAATATTTCATCTTTAAAAATCTTATACCCGTATTTAGTTTGTATCCAAGTTAAATATAATTCTTCTATCTGGTCTCCTTTCTTTAAAATCCACTTCAATTCCACCGAAAACATACACTTCTAAGATGTATTTACTATAAACTCGACCTACCTACAGAAAACACAATCCATAACTATATATGACGAAAGAATTACATTTATTAAAACGCACAGATGGAAAATTTATTTTCGCCTTGACTTCAATTCATATTTTTTAAATTGTTTATGGTATTACCGACAACCCTGATTTACTTAACCTTTTTACCTTTTAATTAACCAATGAGAACTACTCGATCCAAAATTATCGAAATAATATCAGAAATGGGTATTTTAGATGTTCGCTTGCACACCTAGATTGCGTGTAGTTGGTAACACATACGCAGTGGTGGGTGATGCATTAATGAATGGAATGTAGATACAATAAGTTTATAATATATCTCTTCAATCAATATGAATGTAACGCCAATTACAAACAATTTAATATTCATGTTTATTACATTATACCAAACCCATTATTAATGCTGTTTGTATGAGTAAATTATTTACACATGCATAATTTGACTTAGTTATGAAAGCATCCAACGCCAAAAAGATGAAACCGAGAAAAAGGCGTTTGAAAATATGAAGATAAAAAAGCATTGATATGCTTAGTCGGCATTTGTATCAGTGGTTTTTTTTTAAATATTTATGAGATTTATTACAAAAAGGTAATATTGGTCTATCAATGTATTTACCCAAAAAAGTATTTCCTATGTCACCCTGCATTTTAATGTTTTAAAACTACAATTTAAGTCAAAAATATCTACAATATGCTTTAGTAAAAAAACGAATTACCAAAAATCTATTGCATTTGGAGCTTGGATGTTTTTCAGCAGATGGAAATCTCGTATTTATCTATAAGAAAACATGTGAAACTTGATTTTGACAAATTGTGGGTTGGACGCATTTTGAATAACTACGTTCAATTATAATATGAATCTTAATATGTAAAGGCCTTTTTGGGCATATTCAAATAAATTAACAAATAATACGTGCTTAATTTGCACCTAAAAGTAGATGCCTTCATACTTATAAGATACAAATGGAGTCAAAAACACTGAGTAAAATAAGTAAAGTTTTTTAATTTTTTATTCAGAATACCACCAAGAGTCCTAACTTCTCCAAACCGTCTGGAACCAGTGGGACTATGGCATCCCCAATCGGGGTATGTTGTGCGGCTGAAGGTAGTGAAGAGGGGAAGGAGATGGGGAAAAGGAAGGTTGGGAAGTACCTGGCTATTCAGATCTGGTCACTAAACACGGCTAAAGCCATTTCAAGTAATGTTTCGATTCTGAATGGTGGTCTTTTACCAGGGCGATACAATGAGTATCTACCACTCTGGAACGTGCCGCTAATGTACTATATGTAATTTGATATGAATTAAATTTGTAATGACACATATTAATCAAATAAAAAATATTTACGCATACCGGGTTCTAACTCGCGACCTCTGGATTCGTAGTCTAGCGTCTCACCACTCGACCACGGAGGGAGTTGAAAACTGAACATATACAGAATCGAAATAAGACCTATTGTTACCAACGGCCGTAAGACGTGGCGCAAAATATTGCGATGGGCTGGCCACGTGGAAAGAATGCTAGATGATATGATATTGAAATCCATCACAAAGTGGATACCCCAGTGGAAGCGACTCAAATACAGACCAGGGGAGAGGTGGACTGACTGCGTGAAGAAGATTGAAACCTTGAAGTAACAATATATGGAGGGATAGCTAATTATTTTTACCAAACCTACACAAACTTGCGAAAAAACACTTTCTCCGGGTTTTTACATCGTACACCATAAGAGAGAAAGAGACAACAAATTTAATTCCCCGCTTTTACGTAGTGACGCAATGATCTTAAGCCACTGGGC
Organism: Drusus annulatus; assembly: GCA_022651775.1. Lineage (NCBI taxonomy): Eukaryota > Metazoa > Arthropoda > Insecta > Trichoptera > Limnephilidae > Drusus > Drusus annulatus. The sequence continues at coordinate 38,149 of JAGWCC010000992.1, read as the reverse complement.
CACCGCGGGACTCCACCCACATTTTTTATTATGGCACTAAACTTGACACAACTAAACGGTTTATTTGCTTATATGCTATATTTTCATTGATAAAAATACTGTGAAAAAGTGGCTATACGAATAAACGAAAACATTATGTCGACATGTGCTGTGAATGGATATACAAATACCGTAGCCCCAGTCTTAGCCACGCCCTTTTCCAACCGAGTCAGTTACTTCAAGGTAAAAGCTAGTAAAAACTGACTACAGATCGATCTACAGCTATACCTCTTGTATATTATTGCTCTAAGATTGAAACAGAATGGTAAAGGTCTGAGAACTAGAAAAGAATAGCTAGGAACCGAAGTTGATTGACAATATTTGTTAAAAAGGAGAAATTTCACATAGAAATTTAGCGCAGTTATGAAAGTGTAGCAATTTATCATTTTCGAAAGTTTCAATACGTGGACCACCTTTGTAGATAAGGTGACAAAAAACGTTTTAGCATGTCGAACATTTCTAGTGCAGAAAAAAATAAGGTAATTAGTTTACAGTGCTTGAATAGATTATCATAAATCGTTAGAACCGGTATTATATCATGATGGCAAAACAAAGAAGCGTCTGTCACTTATATTAATCTACACAATAATATTTAAAGCCCTACTTACATGAGCGGACAGTGTGCTCGGAAAGCAAACAATCTGTCGAAATGAGAGATTGTCTTATCATATTTGATATTTTTTGGAACAATCTATCTAAAAATAGAAATTAAATTATGTAAGGTCGCTATACTACCCGGATTTGCACGTGATTTATTTGTTTTTTTTTTTAAATGAGCAAAAATATGCCACCTTATATAATTTTTTGAAAGGAAGATTAATATTTTAATTCTCCATAGCTCGTGATTTAAGTGGTGTTTGCGAGCTCAAAAATGTTGTGTCGGCCTAGAAAAGAGGACAGAAAAAGCTGTGCAAATTTCATGGCGTTTCAAACACCGCTCGAAAGTTTTTGTCATGAAAGATGTTCTGGTTTATAGTGAAAATAGATTATTTCTGAACATGATCAGTTTTTTTAAGCTGTCTACAAGGTTTCACAGCGTGATATACTAGATCTAATTAATTAATTAAGAAGACACTATCTATTCTGTTGGCTTATATCAATCAAGTAAGCAAATTTAAAGATGGAATATGAAAATGTTTACACTACTTATATTTACAGACAAACAAATCTCTATGATAAGTTCTTGGCAATTCCGCAAAGCATTCCTAATAAGATAACTAGTATTTTTATTTAAACCATACGTAATGTTCGCTGATGCGACCGATAGAATGTTCCTTGGGTAAGGCGTGCTTTTCTTCGTGAATGATGGATAAAATATAATCCCTTTCTCTTGAATACTTGTTATTGGGACAATTTATATAATATTATAATTAAACCCTCAACTGAGCATGGCTTACTGGACAGCAGTGTGATGAGAATTGACATAGGAATAAAAATGGAATGGTAATAAATGTAGAATGGAATGATAATGCGTGCGTTTTATAGAATAACTCTGGTTTTATATCTGTATTTTAGGCATGGTCAAACTAAAAGTATCAGAGTCCAAACATGTGGTCTATGGAATAATACATATTACAAATAATTTTTGAAAGCGATGTTAGCATTTAATTTATTAGACAGAAAAACATTAAGGGATGCAATTAGGATACAATTGGTTGGTAGGGATGTTTAGTGACATGCGTAAGTTGCACATGTGCTAAACTGGTTGGGTCACTACACCATTACACATTGATTTCAAACATTAATTCAACTCAACAAACATAAATTCTTTGCAAATATAAACATAACGATCATGTAAAGATCGATTCGCATATGAGATTTGTTCACCTTTAAAAAATGTTGATCATGTTCGATTCAAGAAGAAACTAAGAGTGAATTTGTGTATCATGCAATGTATAGAAATTGTTTATTGTTATGTTTTATTTTTTCTTCTGTTTGGCATTAAAACTTGACACTAAAACAAACACGGAACAGACAGGTAAGCCTTTAAAATGTAAATCCAAACGCCCTGTACAGACAGGGACACTAATTGAAAAGGTCTTACTAGATACAAAAGAAAATAGCTCCAATACCTTGATCACATCATGAGACTTGATATACTCGTATACGAGATAACCCAGCTGAACTTTCAGGGAAAGATTGATGAAAGAGGTAGAAGAGGAAGACGCCGCAGCTCATAAGATCGAGACTTATTTATTTATGTATTTATTTATAAATTAACGGACTAAAGTCCAATTACAAAAAATACATATAAAACACGAAATGGAAAAAAGAGCTACAGAGAAGGAATAGCATATACATAATAATAAATGAAGCGATGACAAAAATAAGGCAAAATAAACTTAAGAGAGAACATTCAAGCCATGGTCTAGTCAAAGTTTTGGTAGAGTCGTAAAGAATGACAAAAATCATTTAAATTGCTACCAAAAAATTCAAGACCCTGGTTTGAGTTAACAAGTCTTGACATTCTGGACATTGGAGAATTATACCCATAATTAGTATTGTGATGATTGAGGAAAAGCAATTCATTATTTTTAAGTCTACGACAAGGAATGTTAAACTGAATAAGTTGCAACAGAGAAGGTGAGTCAATAAAACAATTAATAATTTTGTAAATGAAAATTAAATCGAGTCTTTCCTGCGCTTTTCTAATGAAGACAGTTTCAATAATTGTTCAATTTCATCATATGAATAATCGCCGATACGAGGGAAGTTCCGTTGAGTTATACCAAACTGAAACCAGCAGGGTTGATAATTGCCCTGATGATTCTTCCGATTTCGAAGAGGAGACATTCCCTGAATTAATATAATAAACACTCTAGTTATCTCAGGTAGAGCCTTCGTTCACATACTCATCTTACAGTGTAATATGTAAAACAAATGATAATCATACATCATAAAATTGTTCCCAATTAGTTGTCAGTTCTAACTACAATAAAGTATACAATAAATATCAACAGGATATTGAATACAAGGTTAATATAGATGAGTTTATCAATTATCAATATGTAAAACATATTATTAAAATTCACACATCTTAAGAAATTGATATACTCCATTCCATGATGCACTGTTCAACATAATATTGTACAACAATGTATCAATTTCTTCAGTACACATAATAGAAACGCCTAATACAAATTGTTTAATATAATTACTTAGGAGTTCATTTTTCAGCATATATCTATATGCTGAAAAAATGGCTTCTCTTCTTTTTTTTTCATAATAAGGCTTGTACCCGTAAGATAGTTACATTCTGGTACAATAATTAAATGTTTCGTCTCTGCGAGAATATATCCTTTTTAACTATTAATTTAACTAAAGAATTTGAACCGATTGTAAATAATTTTAATTTGTTTTGCTGGAATGTCCCTAAGTAGTTATTCCATACCGTAAAGTTGTATTGAAAAAAAAAATAGGATTCCATATGCCCAGAGAAAAAGATACATTAAAAATTGAAATATGCACGTCTAAGTAGGTGTTTTACAGTAGTTAGCAATATTAAGACGGCCTATTTTAATAAGTCAATGTTTTATTTCATGTTTAAATTTGGTAAGTGTTTTTATTTGTCTAATCGTAGCTGGTAGTAGATTGTAAATTTGCAAGATATAATATTAGTACTAATATACTTATTTATACAAAGATATCAGCTGCAAAAATATATACTTAACAACTAAGACAGAATGCTTAAACATCGGATTTCACCAAAATTTGAAAACAAAACTCACAGCCAATGCTCACAGCACTAAATGCTACCCATAAAAAATCACGAATTTCATCGGTACAAAAGTTGAAAAAAATTCAAAGGTTTATTCAATTCGGTAACAACGAGTCTTGTCGTCTAGGTAACCCAATGAAAAATAAAAAGAGGTATATTTATTGAATTAATGGGTTTCCTCAATTTTCTAGATGTTATAAATGAAGATGTCCGTCGGCCACTCCCAAATAAGTTAATGAGATGAACAAAGTTTAAACAAAATCAAATTCTATTTCAACACGAATAAAGTAAAGTATAGTTAAATACACAAAATAATAAAAACACAATTTGATTGCAGAACCATTTGCGGCCATTCAAACCTGATGATAGTTTAAAAACAGGAGATCTTAATTTTGCCTTCTGTAACCCCATCTGGGAAACGTTGCTATAGAGCATTAATCTTTGTTAGAATACGTTTAAACGGATTATTAACTTGTTTGACCTCGCTTATTATGCATGGATGCTTTCCATGTGTACAAAACATAATGTGTTGACTTGGCGACAGTTAATTATAACAGCTGAATGGAAAGAACGTTATTATGACAACAATGTTTACAATTCAAAACGTTGGGTTAAAGTGGCCTTGATCTACAGTAAAACATTTCGAAATCAGAGCAAAAGTACAAAAAATCTACCTTGCAATTTCGCTCTAAATCTTTAATTGGGCTAGTAAAACTTGTTGTCTGCATTTTATGTACGAATAAGATACACTTACGAATATTCTAATTTTAATATGGTTTTTGTAATTTTTTTACTCCACTTTTTTGCTTGTGAATAACAATCATTGTCACATTTTTTTGGTTTTATTGGTTGGTTAATGATTTTTTTTGAAGTGACAAAATAAAAAAAAAAGAGTAGACAGAGATGATAAACCTCTATTTAACTCAATAATTTTAGATACGCACTCTTTTGTAATACAGGTTCTTGACATGACTTCACTTATATTTGATTTACTCGATCGTGCCATGTTTTCCTTGGGCGTCCTTGACTTCTTCTTCTATCGACTTGTGCGTCGTACATTCATTATCCATTCAGCCGTTTTATATAACCATTAACCGTGTAAGCATCCCTATCTAAAGTCATTTCATCCCGCTTACATCAAACTAGTAACGTAATACGGTCGTACATGCTTTTACCACACATACGTCTTTGGGATGTTATTTTATTCCACATTCAGTCTACTAGTTAGATACATGCTTTGATATCATACATCAGGGAATACAATCTGATTTTTGAGTTTCTAGAAACTCTTCATTTATTAAAATACTGCTTCCAAAGAACAATAGAACAATATTTTTAGACTTACCTCCCAATCAACGCGCATTCTTTTCCATTTGACGTAACGGCCGCATTTTGGAAAGTTTGGTCGTCTGGGTCATCCTTGATGCCCTGCCCTTGTTCCTTAGTCACGTTGAGGATAGAGGATGGCTTAGCCACCAGGACGATGACGGTGATGATGCCGGCCAGGATAACGGCCAGCAGGAAGAATTTTACTCTGAAACAAAATAAACGTTTAAATACTTTTAAATACTTATATTTCAAGTTCGTAAGTTATTCATCGGTGGATAATGTTTTGTAGATGATGTGAATAAAATTGTTAAAAATTTTACTAGGTATCAGGAAAGATGTCTTGGTCACATCATGGGGTCAAGGTGGTCAGTTAAACAATAATTGACACAAAATCCTTTGAAATGTGGATCAAATGGTGTGCATCCCCAAAACACCCTCGAAAGAGAGGCAAGCTAATAGTTATTCAACAAATGATCAGAAATGTTGAATTTGTACAATGCCTAAAATGTGAAAGCACCAATATCTTGGTCACATTATGAGGTCAACCTAGTCACTAAGATTTTGAAATATGGATATAAAAGAGCATGTATAAAATACCAGACAAACTGGGAAGACAAAATAGACAGACTGAGAAGCTAATTTGAACGTAGCTATGTTGAAAGCATCCAACCCCAAAAAAATGAAACTGAGAAAAAGGCGTTTGAAAATATGACGATAAAAAATCATTAATATTTCCGTAATCGGCAGTTGTTAAGTGAATATCAGTGTTTTTTTCTTCGTGAGCATTATTAAAAAGAGGTAGTTTATAATCAATCAATGTGATTATTAAAAAATGTATTTTTTATGTTATATTGCATTTTATAAAGTTTTTAAACTTCAATTTAAGTCAAATATCTCTAATGTGCGTTGGTAAATTTGTGTTCATCAATAATCTTTTTTATTTGTATCTATAAGAAAACACGTAAAACTCGATTTTAGCAAATTGTTGTTTGGTCGCTTTCTGCATAACTACGTTAATTTACAGTTCTTCATCGAATGGCCAAAAATTTGGAGTGCATGATAGACACAAAAAAGAAAGCTCAATTTCTTGGTCACATCATGAGGAGCGACACGTGGTTTTCCATTCGATAGCCAAGGGAAGATTCGTAAAAGCCGTAGTTAGGGGAGATTGCCCTGATGATACCCAATCTCTGATTGGAGACGGTAACAGATTAAGAATATTCTTGTTTTCATCTTCAAGGCTTTCTGGCGTCCAGTTTTGGACGTAGGCATCAATCAAATGGTACAAGTTTTGCCAATACTTGGCAGCTCTAACCCATTTGAAACAGGCAGTTCTCTCCAGGTCGTTAGCCTAGATGAGATCATCTGTAGAAAACACTGTTTTTTTCCAGCCAAGTAGGTACGTTGCAAATAGTATTTGTTTGTTTTTCACATTACTACACGTACCGCTTAAATTTTTACATAAATTTATTTATTTGAAATACGAGTATACCTAGACTTTCCCACAAATAAAACAATATTTTACAAGATGATTTGCTAAATGTTCATAATCGTTTTTTTTTAAATATCTCTTTAGAGTTTTACATTGGCCACAGCGTCAATTCCTAAACGAAACTTTTCCAAACATTGACTTGTTAAGATGCAATGAATAGCAGAAGATGAATAAATTGCTAATGCTCAGTGATTTAATAAAACAGATTTATAACTTTATTCCACTTTTATTTCATGACTGGACCGGTTTCAGCCTATGACGGCCATCTTCAGACTAGTACAAGTTGTTGTTAACCTACGGCTTATATACTATTTTTGGGGATGTCAGGGGTAGTAAACATTGATTTTACTTTAATTATATTCATCAGTATCAACTTGTACTAGTCTGAAGATGGCCGTCATAGGCTGAAACCGGTCCAGTCATAAAATAAAAGTGGAATAGAGTTATAAATTTGTTTTATTAAATCATTAAATGGAATTCCACCACGAATTAACAGTTTCAAAATTAGAGCTAATGCTCAATTTCAGACTTTTTATTGAAATACTTTAGTATGTTTGTTCAATGCTTTATGTATGATTGTCATGTCACGTTAGGTAGGCTTCATTTAGGACGTAGAAAAATATTGACTATTTAAATAATAAATTGTAATCGCCAATAATAAATCACAAAAAATCATCATTTTTTTTCAATTCTTTTCATTTTAACATATAATTATATTGTTTGTGACATAATAAACAGTCAAACCCTTTAAAGGTCTCCGTTAAAATTTGTACTTTTAATACAAACCATCGAAAGATTTAATCAATTTTGAAGCATACCATAATATTCAACAAATTTGTTCAGGAAAGTAATTAAATTTAACAAAACATCATATATTCCTATTGGAAAGTTCGTAAATCAATTTAAATAAAGCAATTTTAAAATAGGGCTGGCTTGTCGATAGTGCTGAGTGAGAATTATTTATGACATTTTCCGATCGTTTGTGACACTAATAAGGTTTCAAAAAGAGTTGAATAGTAAATAACGATAATGATCTGAAAAACATGTTATGGTTTTTATCACAATGGCAATGCCAATGGTGTGAATCATCAAATAGTCGCGAATAACATTAAAAAACATGTAGGTAACTATTATTTAAAATAGGGCATAGCATAGATTATGTTAACCACGTGCATATATTTTTTTAACGTCTCATATAAATTGTACATTTTTAGTTTAGAAAAGAGATGGTCTAACAGAGCCTAGAGGGTAGGGCGCCTGACTAGCAGTCAGACAGTCAAAAGTCGATACTAACAGAAGTTAACCGATTTATTTAATTTATCCAAGCGCCTTTGAGGTGATTTTCCCACGAAAATGGCGCTATAAAAGTTATCCATTTAATGTTGTTATTATTATTACTAATGTTTGGGTTTAAAGCTTCATTAATATTTTTTACTTATTAATAGATGTTTATATTTTTTTTTTTTTTCTTACATAACCCACCTCACTAGGATATTAGAACGTGTTCTGAGGTAGGTGATAATGAGTGCATATGCATATACATAATATAAAAGAAACATTAAAAATATGCGTATGATTAGATATAAGAAAGATAATTTTTATTTAAAAAAAAACAATAAAAGTAAACGATTGAATTTTAACAAAAAAATATAAACACATACTGCTTAAATATACTTAAAATGTACAAAGCGTAGTGGTGATAAATTTTGACAAGTAGAATAATATATAAAATGTTAAAATTACACATACATAATTTTTCCAAACAAGATACATCGACTGGTGGTAAAATTGCATATATTATGAACATATATTTATAATATGGTTTGGGCATGTAGAGCGAATGGACGAAGAAAGGAGCGTAAAAAGAATATATGATGCGAAAGTGAATGGAAGAAGAAGTTGAGGACGCTCGAGAAAGACATGGCACGATCAAGTAAATCAAATACTAGTCGGGTCATGTGAAGAGTCAGAATAACAGAAGAGCATGTATGAGACGATGTATGAATGTAAATGAAGCAAGAAGAGTTGTATGGCGGTCTGTCCTCTCTGCCTACCCCTGCGGGGAAACGGCGTGATGGTTAGTTAGTTAGTTATTTTGTAATATTTCCGGGGTAATGCACTAACATTGTAATACAATACGTAAATGAACAGTAGGCGATCTATTATTTGGGTGTCATTTAAACGGTGCTAGTTTGCACATATTGAAAAAATACGACGCTATTGATGATGTTGTATCAGAAAAGTTTTTGGTGAGGCACTGCAAGAAATTACAGAAAAAAATCATACAAAAAGCGAATTTTCGAAAAAATAAAAAAATCGTTACCGGCTACAAAAACATCAATGACGTCTTATTTTTCAATCTAAGCATCCTAGAATGTTAAAGAGTCACGAGCCGGCACTGATATGCATAAAGAAGCATTTTTATTACATGTGTTCCATTTAAAAAAATCGTACTGCATTATTTAGATTCATATAACTTGATATCACAGATTATAATCTGACATTTGAATTTTTAAGTTTTGAAAAACCAAAAAAAAATACAAAGATAGTTTAAGCGTTACATTTTGTTTGCAAAAGATTTAAATTTGACACAGTTTAAACATTGAATTTTATGATGCGTGACTGAATAAATAAAAAAGTCAAATACTTATGCCAACAATATTATCTTGTTCAAACAATTTTTAATCACTTATAAAACATTAGCACTTTTTGTTACAACAGACGTGACTCTCAGTATCGCTCTGGCGACATCTCATATCTCCATCATCCAATCAATATCCACCAAGGATGAACCATTTATATAAATAGACTAGACGAGTTCTCCGGTGATGGTAGTTGCCTACGCATAAGACCTAATCAGAAATAATATGTCTACAGAACGACAAACTTTACTTTGCAGTTGGTTGCGTCGATTTTATATGGATTTTGTGGACACTAAAATAAATTCGTTCGTTCGTAAGTTAATCCCTTGGCGACCTGCAGAGATGAGTGTGTCAATCTGTAGTTGTCTTTATTTTTAAATAGTGATGAAAATATTTTTCTTAACCGATTTTATTCGTCGTCATTGTCGCTTGGGTGCCAATTTAATAACTAATTAATTAATTATTTAACTTTAGTAACTTGTTAATAGAATTATGCAATTGGTGGCAGCAGAAAATGTTAAATCTAATAGTTTAGTAAATACGACTTCTTCAGTGGCAGAGCAGAGAGATCCACAGATCTATGGCTAGAGGTTACGGGTTCAAAACACGACAAAATGCACATACTTTTGATTGATTTATTTTTTGTTTCTTTAAAGAATACAGTGAAATAATGGTAATATTTTTGCTAACACTTGTATTTATAATATTCATAACAAACGTATACTAACCTAACCTAATGATAATGCAGTTTTTATCCCAGAAGGTATGCAGGAGTAGTGCGATGCAATACATTCCATAATTGATAATAACACAATTCATAGGAAAAAATAAAAATAATAAATGTAAAAATAAATAATAACCTAACCGTCAGGTGAGGTTAGGTTATATTATAAACGTATCCTAATACTTCGTCCCAGAATAGAAAATATTCTCATTATCGGCCTAGGAGATAGACCATTACTTATTAAGAGGTATAACTAAGATTAGTGACCAGGTCTGAATAGCCAGGTACCTCCTACTTAATCCAAGCTTTCCCTGATTTTCCACCTTTTCCGCATTCAGCTTCAATTAAGTCCCCCTTAATGGTCCATTTAGCTTGAAACAATAGGATTTCCAAGCCGGTTCAAACATAAAACGTTTAACCGGTTGTCAAAATTTGTTGCCTTACATTATCTTGTGTTCAAAACTCAAGACAATCAAGAAGCTAGAAATTATTAAACAGCCATGGAAAATTTTCTTTGAGAGAAAAGCAATAATATGTAATAAAAAAGTAAACAGAAACATAAGAATTAATGATATTCCTCATGGAAAAATCCGTATCCGTATTGTTTTTGCCATATTTAAACCGGTTTATTGGATGCAAAAATAATCGCAAACCGGTTGGTGTAGTTTCAGTTGATTATTAGTCTAGGACTGTTGCATATTATCACATAAAAATTCTAAGAAATAATGTATTTTATATAATTATATGGATTGTCATTATCGAAGAAAATAATCGCTTTACTTAAATGGATAGATATTTTGTTTTAAACCACTTTATTAGATTTTATACATTCTTTCAACTACTTTCCGTTTTATCGTAACCTTCTTTGGCACAGTATTATTATTATTCAGGAAAGTATTCGTTTATAATAATACTGTCCTGGGGAAGGTTAAGTTATAATCGAAACTAGTTGACGAATTGTAAAAGAAAATATATTTTTATTGAAGTAGATTTTTATTTTTGTTATTTATAATATTTTGACCATTACGTTCTGCCAGTTTTGGTTTTAATTTGATATTTTCTAATGTATTATGATGATATAGCAGGTAAATGGGATCAGTTTATATAACATGCTATTATCAATTAATGAGAACCTCCGTAGCTGAGAGGAAAGCTTCTTGGCTTTTGATCTCGAAACTATTATTAACTGATGAATTTTAAACAAAATTATACGAGTCTTAATAAGTTTTCACAAAATAAATAAAATATGGTATATTTGCACTTCGTTTCAGAGTGAAAGATACTCTTAGTATCACCATGGTTAGAAACCATCGTTCAGAAAAATTATTTAATTTAACTGTTGATTTATTTTTATTTTTTGTAATGTATCAAACATTGCTTGAAATTCATTTAGCTATGGTAAGTCACCATATCTGCTTACCTATTATCCCCTCCTTTAACCTTCCAACATTGAACCGGTTAGTATCTGAGTGGAAAAATGCTTCGGATTCCCATCTAGAGAAGGTTCTCCCTTAGCTAGCGGAGGTTCAATTCCTCCGCTAGGTAAGTCCTCCATCATAGCACAATCAAGAATTTTTCACTTATAATTACGGTAAAAAGAGTTTGTTTTACATATTGTCAGGCTATTCGTAATCATGGAACGTTTCTCGTTCTTTTAAAAAAGTAATTAAATTGATTAATTTCTCAAATTGGAATATCATAGATCCTTAGCAGTTAAACAATCTCGTTATGGATATCGAATAAAAAAACAATTCAAACAAATAATAAAATAAAATAACTTACTTTTTACTTAAATACATTGTGGTTATTTATTGTGGACACTGTTTTAAACCATTGGTATATAAAAGATAACACTCCGCGTATAAACAAATTACACTAGAAAATTACACTTAATAAAAAACAACAATGATAGACACTTTTCATCCGAAAAATAAAATTGAATATGAGGGATTTGCTCGGTTTACCCCTCACGCGAGAATTAGATACGGTATATTTGTTAAAGTCATACGCTTTTTGATGGTTTATTTGAAAGTCCTATAATTTGAGACACTAGCTTTATGATGGTCAAGTAATATATTGTTGGAACCGAATGTAAAGTTGTGTTTAGTAGCCGAGAGGTCCGTACCCTGCCGCACTAAATGTAGGACTACCTGACGCGAATACCTCACCTCACTCAGTGGACTATTGTCCAATCATCGCGATATTACGTGCGATGTTATCCACCGTAGAGTGGCGTTAATTCAACGTTGAGTCTGGTCAAGCGTCGCCGTGTGTTTTCTGTGAAAAGTGAAGCACGTGATCGAGATCTTTATGAAATTTAAGATGAAATTTTCGTAATTTTTAGTATTACAGCATCTCTCAGTGGATTTTTTAAATATATATCACTAGCTTTGGGCAGTTGGTACTCAAGAACACTCACTCACGCTTAATATTTGTAAAATCAGGTTAATATTAAAAAAAAACGTATTTTATTGTTTTTTCCCGTTCTATCCCGTAACACTACAATTAAATTGTTTGGCAACAGGATTTAAATACATTCAAAATACAAAATAAAATATAATACAATAAAGATACAATGGAAATATTATTTTAAAATAAACACATTATTAAAATGCACACACCTTAAGAAACTGATTATTACACCATTCCATGCACTGTGCATCATAATATAGTACAATAAAACATCAAATATCTTTAGTACACATAATAGATACTACATATTTTATAAGGTATTTCTACTTAAAAGCCAGTTTTTCAGCATATATCTGAAGTTAACAATTCACAATTTTTCATATTGTTTGGTAACATGTATAAAAATATATTATTTTTTGATTCTTAGGACATTTATTTATTTTATTATATACGCCCGAGTATTTTAACAATTTGGCATTTTAGGCACCTTAAAATGTATTGTTAGATATAACGTAATTTCTGCAACAATAAAACTTTGAAAAGTAGACGATAGAAAAAATTATTTGTCCCCAATCAAAAACATCATTGTATAAATGATTATTCACCTCGCAGTATGCATTCACTCCACCTTACGCGTACTGAAATTTCGAAACTCACAGTGACATAACGTAATCACAAATAGTATTAACGAAGCGTAGAGGTCCGGCAGTGTTGAGCTCTGGTGGCGTGGCTGATGCAAAATTGGCGAAACAGAAAGAGAAAAAGAGTCAAATGGTGATAAGTGGCATCCGACAATACGAGGAACAAAGAAAGATTGATAACGACTTATTGATTAATAAAATTGTACAAAAAATAATGACGTTCGAAGTTCAAGGACTCAAGGAATTGGATAATTTGTATTGCGCCGTCTTTGTGAAAAATCCCCTGGCGCTGTATAAATCTAATTTCTACTTAATATTAATTCCTAGTTTATATAAATATACACCAACATACTTACCTAGCAGGTCACTTCTGGCAGGACACAATCACCATATCATAATAACTTAAAATTTAGCTAATTCTTACATATATTTTTATTTTTATGGCATGAGAGCAAATTTAAAATATAGTACCTATATCAAAGGTATTAAAAAAAAATCGTAGTGAGGAACAGATAATGATGAAAATCTTCTAATGAATTTAAGGAATGAGAGTCTGAAAATTTTTCTTGGTTTGAACAGAAATTCTATTGGGCTTGTTACATCTTGATTGCGGAATTTTTTTTTTAAAGTAAGTCAAACATTCCCGGGTTACGAATAACCTGACAATATTTGAAAAACTCCTACTGCCATCATAAAAAGCGGAAGATGTTGCTTGTGCAATGATGGAGGACTTAGCCAGCAGAGGAATTGAACGCACGACGTCCGGGTGGGAATCCGACGCGTTCTCCACTCGACTACCGACCGGTCAAAATAGGTTTTAAGATTGGCTCTGAACTCTGTCGAGTCTTTTATTACTCTCAGATCATATGGTAGTTCATTCCAGGCTTTAGGACCTGACACTCCGAAGGCGCACTCTCCGAACTTAGTGTCTGGTGTGCGCTTTGGTTCCTTCAACCTCCGATAGCCGATGACATTGCCGATCTAAGGGTTGACTGTCGCGAATTGAAATCTTCAGGAATACATAATTCCGATAAATAAGCCGGAGCGCCATTCCGTTAATTGATTTGAATACCATCCAGCAAAGCTTAAACTGGATTCTTTCGTGACATTTAAGTTAGTGAAGATTTTTGAGGTGCTCTGAGATGTTGGAATTGATACGCTGGTGATGTTTTACCGCGGCGTTGAAGACTAGTTGTAGTTTGTTGGTTTAATATTTAGGAAGACAAGCGTATATTCCGTCACAGTAATCTAAACGCGAAACGGCGTACGACTTTACAAGTAATTTGGTTGCCTCTGTTGGAGGGTTTCTTTCCACTGATTTTATTTGTCTTAATTGAAAGAACCCTGTGCTCACAGTCCTATCAATTTGAGATTTAAGGGAAAAATCAGCGTCCAGATTAACACCCAAAAATTTAATAGATTTTTTGGAATAATGTCACTTCCTGAGACAGCTATTGGGGAGTTATCGATATTATGCTGACGTCTGCTTGTGGCAATCCAGAGACACATTATATGCAATTGTTAACTAACTGACTAACTAACCAACACGCCGTTTCTCCGCAGGGGTAGGCAGAGAGGATGGACTGCCATACAACTCTGTCTTGGAAAACCCCTTCTCTTCACATGGCCCGATTCAATTATTTTATTCACTTAATCGCGCCATGTCTTCCTCGGGCGTCCCCGACTTCTTCTTCCATCATTGCATTTTTTGTTTATTTTGGAAAACATAATAGTTTTGTCACTAGCAAAAATAGACGTCAGACGCGGGCCACATGCAATTTTCGATGTTTTTTATTTTAAAAAAACATGTTTTTTTAAATAAAAGATGGTTTCTCCCGTTCACAGTCAATGTCGGCACCATGAAAACGAGTCTCTTCACTGATTTCATAATTTGTCAATTTACATATATACCTGTATTTTATTTTTATTGAATATCTTTTATAGTGATTACCGCACAAGAGTCCCAACTGCTCCCAACCGTCTAAAGCCAGTGAGACTATGGCATCCCCAATTGGGGTATGTTGTGAGGTTGAAGGTAATGATGGGAAGGGGAAGGAGATGGAAAAGAGGAAGGTTGGGAAGTACCTGGCTATTACAGATCTGTCGTTTCAATTTTGAATGGTGGTCTTTCTTCAGGGCGATACTTAGAGTATCTACCACTCTGACTCTGATGTGTAGAGGAAAATCGATTTCCATCAGTCTGTTTACCAGGCATTTCATTGAACCTTACTCGGACAGACTAGTTGCATCGATACACATGCAAGAAACTCGGTGGACGAGAACGGAACACCCGTTCACAGTTGATATCGGCTGCATGAGAACGAGTTGTTTTCCCGACTCGATCTTTCGTAAAGCGATGTTTGTGGAACGAGCTACCGGCATTATTTTTCATTAACGGTCCACTTCGGGACCGGCATTAACGAATTCCCTACTACGCCGCTTCTTTAACCCGCCTCATAAATTCACCCAACTGGGTGGTGTATGTACACAATATGTAACGTATACAAACATAAATTGAATTTTTTGTTAAAAACTGTTCATTTTTTTGAATAAAATTACTTTTTTTTTAAATTGTGGAAGCGAAAATTGTTGCTTTAACATTAATAAATATTAAAAAAAAATGATACACTTAGTTCTCCTGGCTATTGAAAATTCAGGGAGGGGGGTTTTAAAAATATAGGAATATTTATTACCTTCAGATATTAATTTCTAAAAACTCGCGAAAACCAGAAACCATGGCACGAGTTGCCCCTGCCTAGTAGGTAGAAATACAATTAATAAACCACACTCTAAATTGCACACGCTACTGCTACTAATAATTAAAACTCGCCGATGCAATTCTCAGTACAATATCGGGCAGAACAATCTAGTACCAGGGGTGTTAGTTGAAGTTTGCCGGTTTTTTCAATAAAGAAAACGCTTAATTGTCAAGGGAATCTCAAATTTTTTTTTATTCAAAGTATTGACCATCGGATTTTATACATTTTGCCCATCTTTGAGGCAAATCATGGATACCATTCCAAAAAAAAAATTCTCTTTCGAGGCAAACCATTCGACGAGCCATTTTTCGACTTTTTCAAAATTGGCGAAGCGCTGTTCTGCGAGTGAGTGTCCCATCGATGCGAAAAGGTGATAGTCGGACGGGACAAGGTCTGGAGAGTACGGCGGGTGCGACGATATTTCCCAATTCAATGCTATGAGAGTGTTTTTCACTACTTTAGCTGTATGAGGCGGTGCGATTTGTCTCAAGATTTTCGATTTGTCTCGTTCATTTGGTGTGGTACCCATTTTCCATACTTTTGGATCTTTCCCATGGCTTTTAAACGTTGACAAATTGTTCTTCGGGTCACATTAAGTGTTTGGGCCAATTGTTGTTGCGATTGGGTTTGGTCTTCATCCAATAACGCCTGCAATTCTTCGTCTTCGAACTTTTTCGTTGCACCAGGATGTTCATTGTCTGTTAAATCGAAATCTCCACTTTAAAATTGACGAAACCATGTCTCACATGTTTTAATCACTGGAGCATGTTCACCATAAGTTTCTACCAGCAACCGATGAGCTTCAACTGTTTTTTCTTTTGATGAAATAAGAAAAGCAACGAATGCCGCAAATGCGATTTACTTGGAACGAAACTCGACATATTCACTGAGGTAAACAACTGTGACACCATTATTTTTGCAGAATGTAACTTGTGTATTTTTGAAGGTTAATGTCCATTTAAAAATATGACATAGATGCCAAATCATAGAAATGTATACACATCTCTAGCGAAATCTATGAGTAAAACCGGCAAACTTTAACTAACACCGCTCGTAAGGTACGAAACTACGTAAAAACTCGAAAATAATTATCCATGGCGATGTCACGATGGTTGTTTTATCGTAACACGCTATCATGAAACCAGGAATTGTTTTTATCTGATATTTCAATCTTAGTTGGACAAATGAACGAACGAAAAATCACTACCTTCAGGCCTGCCCTTAAACCAACACCGCCTGAAAAAAGGCCAGCTTACGGGCAGCGCCAGTAGCGACAGATATAAGCATCTTGTTAGAATTTAATTGACAGCAATAAAAACACTTTGACTTATTTGACCGATGTTTAAATTTAGGCTGCTAAATACATTTTGTCCGTGTACTGTGAGATTCAATCATCAAGACAATTATGAAAAAAAAACGTTTTGTTTCGTTCTATCTCCTCCGTTTTCTATATATAACACTTCTGTTTTAGCCTTGATCTACCCATTTGCTGGATACAGAACTCCTTGGGTCTTTCTAAAGAACTCCGCATCTCTTTGAGTCGTCGCTCCATCTTTGATATTTTTGTTGGTCATTTTCCTTCTAGACAGCAAGGTATTTCATCAACATTTTTTTTCCTTACTTCATTCCCACATTATTTAAGCCATTCTTTGTTGCTATCTCTGAGTGGTTTCATTAACTATTTAAAAATAATAACAAGGTATAACGTTTCCACAATATTATATACCTAACGTCATGTAATAGTTTTTTGAAAATTTGCAGAATTAATTTTGTATTATTTTTACTATTCCAAATGTTACGCAGTATTACAATAAAGTCCCGTTGAACTGCTAGATGGTAGTTTGTCAACGGGTTCTTATATTTAACAATGTGTATTTTTATATTTCACTAATACCTACTAAATTATTGTTTTAATCGCAGCTTCACATATTTAAAAAAAAAAACAAAGACAAATGCATAGAAAATCAGAGGAAAAGAAAAAAAATTAAAATAAAATAGAAAACTAGAAAAAAACTATTTTTTAGCACATATCTTCCTTTTACAGATCTAACTACATTTTTATTGGGTTTTTTTTATACGTATAATACATTTGAAGAAGTGTTGATTTTATATTGTTTATTGCGGGATTTGTTTACAGAATCATCATGTTTTGTTGGTATGTAATTATTGATTCAATCAAGTACATAAATAAACCACCTTATAAAGAACTATGTTTGAACAAAATCGGCACCCATAAAGCCTGTCTGAGCTTTTTTACCTGCTGAATAGACGAAGATAAGCAAGTTGTGTGTTAGGTGAGCATACACGTGGCAGCGTAAATAGCGATCAGTGGTAGCAACTTAAAGATACCTTTATTCGGTATTTGATACACAATGTTTAGTGATTATTTTGGTGATCATCTAGGCATTTTTTTACGCAAAATCAATTGAAAATTAAACACAGTATAACGAAGTGTACACGCGTTAATTGTTAACACCGTTTCAGTACAACAATGCTCTTATAAACATATATTGACGGCCTCCGTGGTTGAGTGGTAAGACGCTCGACAAGGAATCCAGAGATCGCGGGCTCAAAACCCGTAAATCCTTAACCCATATGCCACCCGAACAATACACACTGTCAACTACTATACGCCAAGCTATTTCAGTATGTTTTAACTCATCAATTAAATTAATATTTGTAGCTTTCCGCTTGTTGCAACACACGAAAAATGAGATCAGGAATTAGGGACAAAATAATAAAATGTTAAATAACACGACAAAATTATACATGAATTCTCTATCCGAGAAAAAAAACATTAATTCACAATTTCCATGTAACTAAAAAAAGTTAAGGAACCACTTGCTTCACTATGGTAAGAACCAAGTGACATACACACAAACGACTTTACAATGGCGGGAGATTTGAGCGATTGGCCCACGAAAACTTTAGTCCTTTTTTGGATGCGGCTTTGTGTAGTGTAATTTATTGATTCACATAGTGTGGCTTAAGCCATGTTTGGTGACCAAATCTGAAGAGCCAGGTAATTTTTAACCTTCCTCTTCCACATCTCCATTCCCTTCCCAATACCTTAAGCCTCACAACATGCCCTTATTGGGGATGCCATAGTCTCACTGGCTCTAGGCGGTTGGTAGCAGTTGGGACTCTTGTGCGGCATTCACTGTAAAAAAAAAGAAAAAAGTTGTAAATATTTTATATTTTGCACGACTAAGCCATGATTTGTTGAAATGACGTAGGTGTTGAAATAAATATAGCGATGTACTCAAAGCTAAGAAGTTTCAACTGATATTATTGCAAAATAAAGTTACTAATTAAAAAAAAATTGTTCTCATTCAAATAAGCTGTTTATTTTTTTTTAACTAAAATAAACACCGCATTAATATTCAGATCTTCTGTGTCATTGATTTCACCTTCCGACGAAAAATAGCAATGTATTTGTTGGATTCTTAAATCTAATGGGAATAATGTATTTTTTTTATTATTACGTTAAATATAATGAAAACCTGAATGCAGACTCTAAATGCTATGTTCTATGCAGGACATACAAATTTACGCTTTAAGCAATGTTGATAAAAAAATAAGCAATTTGGTGTAAAATTATCAGTCTTCCGGAGGTCGTTCCCAAATTTTATGTTAACGATGTGATTCTCAAAGTTGTTAAAAATAATGGGAAAAATTACGGTTTTTATGGTAAACGTATTACATTTGAATTAATTCAAGGTGAGCAATGAATTTCGAAGGTCACACGTTGACATTTGTTAGACTTTTGTGATGTGGTTATGATTGAAACTCAGTGTTTGAATATAACAATTTTACTAACCGGAACGCGTGGTGTGTAAAGTATTTATAAACTTAGCTATCACAAGGAAATCGTATTCTTTCTTTTCCTTTTTCTACTACAAATATAGCCCTGAAATATAAATGATTAAATTATTATTATGGATTTGAAAAAATGCATTTAATTTCTAGTAAAAGGAAAAAAAGTTTTTAATTTAAAAAAATAAATTTTTGCATTTTTTTAAAAATAGTGGCCTTAAAACGATTAAATAAAATAATCTTCAAAAAGTAACATTTGTAAAAAAATCATCAATTTTATTGACAAAATGCGAGTCTTGGGGTTGGAAGTAACGTATTATGTTCTTAAGCTCTATGGTACCGAATGAAGTAAATATTTGGAATTCAGTTAAAAATTATAAACTAAAGACGATTAAATGAATAAAAATCCCCAAAGTATCATTTGTTAAAAAATCATCAATTTCATTGACAAAATGCCTTGGAGTCAGAAATTAAATGCTGTTTTCTAAGGCTTAACGGACCGAAGAACATGAACCTTTGAAATTCTGTTACAAATAGTGGTTTTAAGACGATCAAATGAAAAAATCTTTCAAAAGTTACATTTGTTAAAAAAATACCACCTGACAGGCAAAATGTAAAAAGAAAGAAAAACAAAACCAAAAAACAGCGTTCACGTGTATCTTAAATTTGAAAACGATTCGTAAGTAGCTAAATATTTTACATTGAATTGCTTATATGTGCTAACTTTACAATTATATTAAGTAAAAATAGCACTTAAGCTACTTTAAATACGTTTCGAATTCATGTGCATTTAAACATTTTTTAAATGACTGGTGTTACTGAAAGAATGCGACAGCATTTAACGTTCGTAAAACGCTCTTTCATTATTTCATTCAAATATATTCGCGCCCAGTTATCTCTCATTTGCACTGCTTATTTCTGCATAAAATTCTGTCTTTTATCCACCCAGTATGAATTTTTTGTTCAAACAAAAGATAGGCACCGACTCGTATCAAGTATTAAACGAGAGGCGCCCATCGAAAACCGCGCCTTCGGAACGGAAACTCGCGGATTTGATTGCCTTCATAGTATGTTTTGTTCATTTTATATAAAAAGCACTGTAATTAAATTAGAGTACTATCACCGTCTTAGCACTTCACCGCCTGGAGTGGACTACTCCAATTGCGCCTGCGCATGACCGACCTTGCACGTGATGTGATCTAACTTAAAATGAATAAAAAAAAATACAAACTCAAATCAAACCATCTATTATTTGAACACAACAATAATTTTATTATTTACAATTGGGTTGGCGGAGAGTTTGCTTAATTTTATATATGAAGTCATTAAATACGTCAATAATATTTCCAAAATGATTGAATAAATTATTGGAGATTTTTTTGAGGAGCTTTAAGCCGTAAGATGTTAAGACCCGCCCGAATGCTAGTCTAGACCCAACAGTCTATCGACCACCTGGAAAGCATCAAATTAAGAGATAGTAGGTTGATTCATTGGAAGTGACATTAAATGGTGGCAAGAATGGCAGAACTATCAATAAAGTAATTGCTGACTTTTAACCGTACTCTTATATAGAGCATTCTAAGGTGAAATCAATGAGTCACTAAATATGATTTCCTTTGAGAGTGCGTACGACCGTACGTGTGTTAATTTTTTAAAATTTGCTACTGATGTTAACCGAAATTATTTTTTCGAATTCCTGCTTACCTAATCAAGTGCCTACCTTCGATGTATTTTAATAGACATAATTCTATATTTGAAATGAGTGGATTAAAGCAAATAATATTTAGTCTTGGCAAGTCATATCACATTCCGTGATTTTTCATGGGAAACAACTAGTATAATAATGATAATAATAAAATTTATATTCCAGAGGGTATGCAAGAGTAGTGCAATATAATAAATTCCACAATTGATAATAATACACAAAATAAAGTTGTAATAAATGTATACACAATAATAAAGAAGAAAAAACATCAATTCGTAGAAAAAAATTTAAAAAAATAAACGTAAAAATTATTAATAGGGGATATTTAATAGGTCTCATGTCTACAGAAGGCCATCAAGAGATTATGAAATAATAAATAGTGTTATCTGTATCCGTACCAAAAAAGGTCATTTCAGTTGATTGATTGATTGATTGATATAAAGTACATTATGTATTAATCAACTAATTCTTTGAAATTAATTATTTTGTCAATTATCAATTAGAAATAGGACACTTCATAATTTATGAAATTTGCAGAGTAAACTTGAATAAATAAACTTAAATGTTTATCATATACAGGATAAGCAAAACCATTACTGCAAACTAATGAATAAAATATATATCGTGTGTTTTGTGAAAAGCGTCAAGGATTTAAAAGCCGGCAACACTAACTTCCTATTCTACTTTTGTCGTATCTCGATGTCAGTAGACTTGTGACAGGGACCTGTGACAGATATTGCTATCGCTGAGGCAAAATCAAAAGTTGGCGCAGTTGCAATCTTTTATGAGAAATCTTTGGCAACCCCTGCAATATGCTCCGAAAAAGAAAATAAATTTGATGTTAAGACGGAACTGCGGAACTGAAAACTGCGGAACTGCGGAACTGCGGAACTGCGGTACTGCGGAACTGAAGAACTGCGGAACTGCAGAACTGCAGAACTGCGGAACAGCGGAACTGCGGAACTGCAGAACTGCGGATCTGCGGACTCTGAGCTGAACTGCGGAACTGCAGAACTGCAGAACTGCGGAACAGCGGAACTGCGGAACTGCAGAACTGCAGACCCGGGTATGATTTGTTTTATAATAAATCAGGTGAGGGGTTTATTGATTCATCCTTCGGTTAGGAGGAATGTCTGTTTAAAATTTATATATATATATATATATAAATTTTAAAATTTTAAACATATACAATTTTATTTATATTTTTTATATATTTTTATTTTATATATATATATTTTTTATTTTATTTAAATTTAAAGTAAATACCGCACAAGAGTCCCAACTGGTCCCAATCGTTTAGACCCAGTGGGACTATGGCATCCCCAATGGGGTATGCTGTGAGGCTGAAGATAGTGGGGAGGGAAGGAGATTCTAATGAGGGATGCCATAGTCTCACTGGCTCCAGACGCTTGGGAGCAGTTGGACTCTAGTGCGGTATTCTCTGGCTCCTAAAGCTATGGCGCTGCCGACAGCGGAAGAAACCAGCCATTCTCATCTCCTCCTCGGGTTCGCTCGCAGCTAATAATATATCTTTTACAAAAAATAAAGATTGATCGGTAGCCAAATGAGGAGATTAAACAAAAATATTTAGCCTCGTATTGATTATATTATTAACTTATATGATATTAAATCTAAAAGGATTTATTTTGCGCACGACATCTTTTTTATTATCTTAATATTTTTTAGCTGGACATAATATATCACCGTAGAAATAAGCGCAACAAGTAGGTACATACCTAATTGTTTTATCGGCAAGGCACTTAAGTCCATATCTCAATCTAGATTCTAGATGTTTTAATTTTTCCATTGGTATTTATGAATTTAACGATTTTCGTTCGTGTGAACAGATGCCATTAAATATTTTATACGACTTTGGATTTAGAATCAACCTTGATTCACAACTTTATTGCTACCAAGTAATAAAGTCATATAGCATTTTCATACAACAAATCTACCACTAAACGATAAGGTAAATTGATAAAAGAAACCCGGAAAATCGTAATCATTCATAAACATTCATTAGTATATGTGATATAATTAGTTATTAGTTAGTTATTACTTATTACCAATGAATGTGGTTACTCATTAACAGTGTATTTTGTGAATAAAAATGTATGCCCAATACTTTTTATCACAATTTTTTATCATAGATTATATTACATTTTTCGCTGGAGGGCTTAAGCGACACTTTGGATAAAAATGAGTTAAATATGCAGTTTCGATCAATTTTTTTCTGCATCGAATGCCAGAACATTCAGAGTCGGAGAATCTCATTTGATTCTGAAGACTTCCTTCAGTCATCGTTAGATGTATAAATAAACCAATAGAAACATCTAGCTACATGCAAATTATTCTAGAATTTGTGACGCACGTCCACATTTTTGTTTTAAGTGTTAATATAATTTTGATAAAATTAAAAATCTCATGTTTCAAATGCAATTAGTATAAAAAGCAACTTAAAATTTAAAAAAATCGTGTACTATCATTCGTAAAACGCCAATATTTTTACGTCAGAGAGCGTAGTGGCGAGTTTGAAAAAATGCTTATAATTTTCAAAACTTAAGGATCGCATTTTGCCCGCAAAGTGGCATAAAAAAACAAACTTTTGGAGGATTTTTTTCAATTATTCGTCATAAGTCTATCGTTTTTAAACAAATTCCAAAGGTTCACCTTATCCGGTTCAATGGAGTCTGAGAAAGCGGCATCTAATTTTCAACCTCAAGGCTCGCATTTTGCCCGCAAAGTGGTATTTAAATATAAAGTTATTATCAATTTTTTTTAAAAATGAGTCGTCTGAAGTTCATCATTGTTAACAGAATTCCAAAGGTTCACTTCATTTAATAACCAGAGAGCCTGAGAAAACAACAAATAATTTCCGCCCCCTAGGCATTTGTCATTTCAATCATAAATTTTATGGACAAAATTTATGATTTCTTAACAAATGATACTATTGGGGATTTTTTTCATTTAATAGTCTTAAGACCATCACTATTCATAGAATTCCAATAGTTCACTCTATTCGGTTTCATAGAGCCTGAGAAAACGGCATCTAATTTCCGACCCCAAAGCTCGCATAAATTGATGATTTTTTAACAAATGTTACTTTTTGAAGTTTTTTTTGAAATCGCTTTAAAGCCGCTATTATCAGAGGAATTCAAAAAGTTCTCACCATTCGATTGCATAGAGCCTGAGAAAACGGCACACAATTTTCGACCCTAAGGCTTGCATTTTGTCCAAACAATTGTTGATTTCTTAAGAAATGTTATTTTTGGAGATTTTTTTATTTAATCGTCTTTAGTCCATCATTTTCAACATAATTCCAAAGGTTCATTTCATTCGGTTTCATAGAGCTTGAGAAAACGGCACATACTTTCCTCCCCTAAGGCTTGTATTTTGTCCAAGCAATTGATGATTTCTTAAGAAATGTTACTTTTGGAGATTATTTTCATTTAATCGTCTTTAGTCCATAATTTTTTGAATAATTCCAAAGGTTCGCTTCATTCGGTTGCATAGAGCCTGAGAAAACGGCATCTAATTTCCGACCCCAAGGCTCGCATTTAGTCCATAAATTTTATGATTTTTTAACAAATGTTACTTTTTGGATTATTTTTCATTTAATCGTCTCTAGGCCACTATTCTTAAAGAAATTTAAAAAGTTATCATCATTTGATTGCACAAAGCCTTAGAAAACTCCACACACTTGTCAACCTTAAGGGCTTGCATTCTGTCCATTAAATTGATAATTTTTTAACAAAAAGAACTTTTGGGGGATTTTTTTAGTTAATCGTCTTTAATCCATTATTCTTGACATAATTATGAAGGTTCACTTCATTCGGTTTCATGAGCCTGAGAAAACGGCATTTAACTTCCGACCCCAAGGCTCGCATTTTGTCTATAAAATTGATGATTTTTCAACAAATATTACTTTTTAAAGATTTTTTTGTGTAATCGTTTTAAGGCCACTATTCTTAAAGAAATTACAAAAGTTCTCACCATTCGATTGAATAGAGCCTGAGAAAACGGCACATACTATCCGACCCTAAGGTTTCCATTTTGACCAAACAATTGGTGATTTCTTAAGAAATGTTACTTTTGGAGATTTTTTTCAGTTAAATGTCTTTAGTCCATCATTTTTAACAAAATTCCAAAGGTTCACTTCATTCGGTTGCATAAAGCCTGAGAAAACGGCATCTAATTTCCGACCCCAAGGCTCGCATTTTGTCCATAAAATTGATGATTTTGCAACAAATGTTACTTTTTGAAGATTTTTTTGTGTAATCGTTTAAAGGTATATATTTAAATGAATTTTAAAATTTCTCACCATTCGATTGCATAGAGCCTGAGAAAACGCCACATACTTTTCAACCCTAAGGCTTGCATTTTGTCCATAAAATTGATTATTTTTACAAAATGCCGTTATGTTGTTTTATTTTCATTGAATCGCCTTTAAGCCACCATTCTTAGAACTAATATGAACATTTCTGGTCTTTTCGTCCCATGCAGCCTGAGGACTTCTTTATAAATTTGCTGATTATTTTTTTTACTTAATTTGGTCTATAATCGGTTTAGACCATTATTTTTAGTACAAATACATAAAAAAAAATATTTACTAACTTGAACGGGGTACCGTCCTATATTTATATTTTCGTAATTTAATAAACCTATCAAATTTAAAATTCTTGTTTTATAAAATATAGTTTGATAAATTTTCATAAGTGAAAGTCGATTCCAGAATTTTGAGCTCAAAGTTTTTTTTTATCACTAAATGCTAGAGTACTTACTTTAGAGTAGAGACGCCCTCACCAATACAAATAAGTATGTACATACCTTTGTTCTATGTTGTGTATGTCCGTGCGTATTTTTTTTCTTAAATAAATTTAAAAAAAAACTCATTTCAGGTGGTTATAATATTTCTACTTCGAAGTGATTTAGTAATTAGCATTCTGGAAATGCATTTAATCTTTCTATTTCTTATATAATATATTGTAAAATGTGGTTTAAATGAAAATGATATTTCTCAGTACGGTCAGAAAACTAAAATTCTTGTTTCTTCTAAAATATTACGTACTCTCTTCTCTACCATGATGAATGCAGAAAGTTTTATTTATTTTAATATCTCCATTGACTAACGCGTCCATAAAATAGTGTCGCTTATTGACAGTAGTGGCATCTATCGAATGGATTCAAAAGCTTGTATAAAGTTTCATAAAATATTCAAAAGAAAACCGACATCGGGGTTGTTAATAAATCGGTAAGCAGTTGTTCGCGATGAACGACAGGTGGTGCTTTAAGAAGCATGGCGAAATAATTTAATTATTCTTAAATTTATTGTAATTTTAATTTGCTAGTATTTTTTGTTGGTTGATAGATTTAGTAGTTTATCTGCGTATAGGCCGTATAGTGTCCGCAGCTGTAAGTCGGTAAATATTTTATCTTAATTGTATTGTTTCCATTTGCTATCAAAATTCTTTAACTAAAAAACTGTGAACATGTTTTTTAAGAACAAATTCAATTCTGAATTACTTTTATAATGATTTTTTTATATTTAGAAGGTACATACACGTGTAGTTCTCTAAAGCCTTGTATTAAACAGGTTTTTAGGTGTGTTCATTTAACCTTGAAAGAGACATATTTGAACCAAGTTTACTCGCTTAGAAAAAAATATAAATATACTGAAGCAAAACAATAAAATTGTTGAGCAGTTTTTACAAAATTACGTGTGCTTTGGTATTATGTTCTATTATTTTTTACTACAAACTGTACATCCGACAATTCATTATATTATAATGTTTTCGATTCAACTTTGGATTTATCAAAACGTTTTTTTTAAACCACTTATGTCATCCGGCGGTTTCTTACGGTTTCCAGGAAACTTATGTCCAAAATTTAAAATTTTCAAATTCTCTTGCAAATCGAAAATTTTGAAAATATTGTATAAAATTTTCATTCATCTATATATCATTGTCGGAAAGGTAAAAGGGCTGAAGCGCCATTTTGGGAAGTTCTCACCATACCACTTTGAAGTTTTTTTGTTTGTTTTATAATCAAATTCATAAATCTTCGGTACCTGGCTGGATTATGAAGAAAAAAAAATACTCCATGCTCTCCCTGAGTTACCTGAAGCGAAAAAAAGCTAAAAAAAACGTCCCAAACTTGTGTCGCTTTCGTCAAGCCTTCTCCCTAAATGGGCCAAATATATTTTTTAGATGGCTGAAGGGCCACAAAAAGTCTTCAGAATCAAACGAGAGTCAGAGATTTCGATGCAGAAATAAAAAACTGATCTCAATTGTATATTTAACTCATTTTTGAAAAAGTGTAGCCTTTCCAGCGACGATATTATTTGAGTCACGTATTTTTTTCTGTATTTTCTTAAATTTGCTACAAATATTAGTTTTATACATCTAGCAATATCTTTATTTTTAAGTGGTTAAGTGATTAGATGCACACAACTAAGGGGTATACTTTTGAACAAAAAAAAAATCTAATATATAATTATGTCAATTTATTGATATTTAAATTTGTTCGTAGGGTTTGTTAAACATTAGTTTGATTATATTATCAAACACAATTCACGCTTGACGTATGATATTCCAACAGGTGCAATCGGTTTATTGGGAAATTTGTTAATTTAATACTTGCATAGCAATGATTACTTTTTCAGATAGTGGATATGACATTTTGAATAAATGTGATTTATTAATAACTTATCACCGGGTGAAAGTTTAACCAGGAGTGGTAAACAGTAGGGTATTATTTAATTGATAATTTGGTCAGAAATAATGATAAGAAATTGGGCAAGCGATTTAAAAAATGTGACCATTCTTTCAGCATTAAATTTTTATACATTTGTTTCTTGTACATTAAAGTTTACAAAGCATCTGATTATAATTCATATTCTTTTCGACTTAATAATAATTTTATAACTTATATACTACTTGATATTACTAATGCATTTTTAATAGTTCTAAACATTAAAAAAATACTTAATTGGTTCTAGTAAAAACCGAGACTTGAAGTTTTTTTGTTTTAAAATCAAATTCATAAATCTTCGGTTGACATCGTGTTCCATTCAGTGGTGGCTCGTGACTCTTTAGTATGCTAGAATGCTCATAGTAAACAATAGAACGTTATTGTTGTGGTAGCCGAAAATGTATTTTTTGTTTAATTTTTTTTTTGTATGAAAATTTTCAAGAATTTTCAGTATTTAATTTTTAACGGCCTCCATGGTCGAGTGGTAAGACGCTCGACTACGAATCCAAAGACCGCGAGTACAAACCCGGCGTGCGAAAAATAACTTTTATCTAATTAATATGTCATTACTAGAGGCGGCTCGTGACTTTTTTAGTATGATGCTAAGATTGAAAAATACGACGTTATTGATGTTGTTGTAGCCGAAAAAGTTTTTTTATCTAAAAAAATAAAAAAAATTGTTTTTTAAGTTTTTCTGGATATCTCAGTTTAGGTGGTGCACTGCACGGTATTCGCTATAAAAATAAAATAAACTAAGTTTTGGTGGCTAACAGTTGATACACGGATTGCTGAAAAATCTTAAAACCAAAAATAGCATAAAAAACAACGTTTTCGGCTACAACAACATCAATCATGACGTTTTTATCAATCTTAGCACTCTAGCAAACTAAAGAGTCACGAGCCGCCACCGTTTCCCATGTAGTCTGAAGAAGGGGAATGTTTACTAGCTTTTACCTTGAAGTAACTGACTCAGTTGGAAAAGGGCGTGGCTAAGACTGGGGCTACGGTATTTGTATATCCATTCACAGCACATGTCGACATAATGTTTTGTTTATCTGTATAGCCACTTTTTTCACAGTATTTTTATCAATGAAAATATAGCATCTAAGCAAATAAACCGTTTAGTTGTGTCAAGTTTAGTGCCATAATAAAAAATGTGGGTGGAGTCCCGCGGTGGCCCAGTGGCTTAAGATCATTGCGTCACTACGTAAAAGCGGGGAATTAAATTTGTTGTCTCTTTCTCTCTTATGGTGTACGATGTAAAAACCCGGAGAAAGTGTTTTTTCGCAAGTTTGTGTAGGTTGGGTAAAATAATTAGCTATCCTCCATAACCATGACGAACCTTGCCGAAATTAGCCGAAGAGGCAACGCAATGTGACTCTGAAATGTTGTTGTGTTTTGGGAACTTTAATCATACGAAAAAAAAATCTTCAACGATAAGCAGTTATTTTAATGAAATTAAACACACTTTCTGCGTGAAAGTTATTTCCTCGACTTTAGTAAGCATTATGGTATGGTTTTTGTCCCGGTTTTTAGCAATATATCCACATTTAAGGGGCAGATTCGTTCGGGATTAGAAATACGTTATGCGTCGACAGTCAATTGCAAGCGACAGTTTCGTCTGGCCGAGCTGTGGTTTCAGCCGGCTCCAGTTGAGCGGATCAACTTCGTGCGTCTAGTGTAATATTATACATCTATGAATACAAGTTGTTATTATGTAACTGTTAAAATACTTTGAAATAAGGTAAAACAGCTTTCACGGGTAACAATAATAAATTAATAAAAACATTACTAATATGGCAAAGAAATCATTTAAAAAAAAATTGAAATCATGGTGACATATATTATGAGAAAATATTGCGATTAAAGCATGTCACATTTATTTTTGCATAGGTCAGAAGAGGAATTTACAAACTATTTTTTACATTCAGTTTTTTTATCTATACTAGCAACTACACCGACTGCAAATTTAAGTTCGTCGATCTGTGTACGTGCGTATGTGTTATATATACAGTTTTTAGGAAATAAGGAAGGAATGAAATTTATTGACTGGATTACATCAAATTTTTAGTACACCAGTTCTAAGCTATATTCTTTTGATTGGGTAGGTATCTAGGTGCTTGCTATTTTTTTGTGTAGTATCATTTTCGAATTTGTGACGCACGTCGAAGTTTTTGTTTTATTTAGGGAATTGATTTTTCTTAGCAAATATATATATACTCGTATATATTTATTTTAAACGAATCTCATGTTACAAATGCAAGTATTAAACTATATAAGTTGCATTAAAAAAAAACACGTGACCTAATATTCGAAAATGCCATTTGTTTTTACTTTAGAGAGCGTTAACGTAACTCAGGCTTTAAAATCTAATTACCGACCCCAAGCCTCGCATTTTACCCGTAAAGTGGTGTTTTTAAATAAATCTTTACTTTTTGAAGATTTTTTTCATTTAATACTTTTTAAACCACCATTCTCAACGGAATCTAAAAGATCACTTCATTCTTGGGAATGGGACCTGAGAAACGGCATCCCGTAAAGTGGTATTTAAAAAAAAAAAATGTTGATTTTGGATATTTTTTCATTTAATCGGTTTTAGTTCATCATTCTTATTACACCTCCAAAAGTTCGTTTTATTTGGTCCAATAGAGCATGAGAAACGGCAACTTATTTTTGACCCCAAGTCTGCATTTTGGCCGCAAAGTGGTATTTTTTAACAAATACTTGTAGGTTTTTTTCATTTAATCGTCTTTAGTCCATAATTTTTGAATAATTCCAAAGGTTCGCTTCATTCGGTTGCATAGAGCCTGAGAAAACGGCATCTAATTTCCGACAGGCTCGCATTTAGTCCATAAATTTTATGATTTTTTAACAAATGTTACTTTTTTTGGATTATTTTTCATTTAATCGTCTCTAGGCCACTATTCTTAAAGAAATTTAAAAAGTTATCATCATTTGATTGCACAAAGCCTTAGAAAACTCCACACACTTGTCAACCTTAAGGCTTGCATTCTGTCCATTAAATTGATAATTTTTTAACGAAAGAACTTTTGGGGATGTTTTTTAGTTAATCGTCTTTAATCCATTATTCTTGACATAATTATAAAGGTTCACTTCATTCGGTTTCATAGAGCCCGAGAAAACGGCATTTAACTTCCGACCCCAAGGCTCGCATTTTGTCTATAAAATTGATGATTTTTCAACAAATATTACTTTTAAAAGATTTTTTTGTGTAATCGTTTTAAGGCCACTATTCTTAAAGAAATTACAAAAGTTCTCACCATTCGATTGAATAGAGCCTGAGAAAACGGCACATACTATCCGACCCTAAGGTTTCCATTTTGACCAAACAATTGGTGATTTCTAAAGAAATGTTACTTTTGGAGATTTTTTTTCAGTTAAATGTCTTTAGTCCATCATTTTTAACAAAATTCCAAAGGTTCACTTCATTGGTTGCATAAAGCCTGAGAAAACGGCATCAATTTCCGACCCCAAGGCTCGCATTTTTTGTCCATAAAATTGATGATTTTGCAACAAATGTTACTTTTTGAAGATTTTTTTGTGTAATCGTTTAAAGGTATATATTTAAATGAATTTTAAAATTTCTCACCATTCGATTGCATAGAGCCTGAGAAAACGCCACATACTTTTCAACCCTAAGGCTTGCATTTTGTCCATAAAATTGATTATTTTTACAAAATGCCGTTATGTTGTTTTATTTTCATTGAATCGCCTTTAAGCCACCATTCTTAGAACTAATATGAACATTTCTGGTCTTTTTTCGTCCCATGCAGCCTGGAGGACTTCTTTATAAATTTGTTGATTATTTTTTTACTTAATTTTATTTACTAACTTGAACGGGGTACCGTCCTATATTTATATTTTCGTAATTTAATAAACCTATCAAATTTAAAATTTTGTTTTATAAAATATAGTTTGATAAATTTTCATAAGTGAAAGTCGATTCCAGAATTTTGAGCTCAAAGTTTTTTTTTATCACTAAATGCTAGAGTACTTACTTTAGAGTAGAGACGCCCTCACCAATACAAATAAGTATGTACATACCTTTGTTCTATGTTGTGTATGTCCGTGCGTATTTTTTTTCTTAAATAAATTTAAAAAACTCATTTCAGGTGGTTATAATATTTCTACTTCGAAGTGATTTAGTAATTAGCATTCTGGAAATGCATTTAATCTTTCTATTTCTATATTTATAATATATTGTAAAATGTGGTTTAAATGAAAATGATATTTCTCAGTACGGTCAGAAAACTAAAATTTTGTTTCTTCTCGGTAAGCAGTTGTTCGCGATGAACGACAGGTGGTGCTTTAAGAAGCATGGCGAAATAATTTAATTATTCTTAAATTTATTGTAATTTTAATTTGCTAGTATTTTTTGTTGGTTGATAGATTTAGTAGTTTATCTGCGTATAGGCCGTATAGTGTCCGCAGCTGTAAGTCGGTAAATATTTTATCTTAATTGTATTGTTTCCATTTGCTATCAAAATTCTTTAACTAAAAAACTGTGAACATGTTTTTTAAGAACAAATTCAATTCTGAATTACTTTTATAATGTTTTTTTTATATTTAGAAGGTACATACACGTGTAGTTCTCTAAAGCCTTGTATTAAACAGGTTTTAGGTGTGTTCATTTTAACCTTGAAAGAGACATATTTGAACCAAGTTTACTCGCTTAGAAAAAAATATAAATATACTGAAGCAAAACAATAAAATTGTTGAGCAGTTTATACAAAATTACGTGTGCTTTGGTATTATTTTCTATTATTTTTACTACAAACTGTACATCCGACAATTCATTATGTTATAATGTTTTTGATTCAACTTTGGATTCATCAAAACGTTTTTTTTTTAAACCACTTCTGTCATCCGGCGGTTTTTTACGGTTTCCAGGAAACTTATGTTAAAATTAAAAAATTTCAAAATATCTTCCAAATCGAAAATTTTGAAAATGTTATATAAAATTTTCAGTCATCTATATATTATTGTCGGAAAGGCAAAAAGGCTGAAGCGCCATTTTGGGAAGTTTTCACCATGGCACTTTGAAGTTTTTTTGTTTTAAAATCAAATTCATAAATCTTCGGTACCTGGCTGGATCATGAAGAAAAAAAATACTCCATGCTCTCCCTGAGTTACCTGAAGCGAAAAAAAGCTAAAAAAAACGTCCCAAACTTGTGTCGCTTAAGTCAAGCCTTCTCCCAAATGGTAAATATATTT
This sequence comes from Drusus annulatus, assembly GCA_022651775.1. Classification (NCBI taxonomy): domain Eukaryota; kingdom Metazoa; phylum Arthropoda; class Insecta; order Trichoptera; family Limnephilidae; genus Drusus; species Drusus annulatus. The sequence continues at coordinate 4,887 of JAGWCC010000992.1, read as the reverse complement.
TAGATGGCTGAAGGGCCACAAAAGTCTTCAGAATCAAACGAGAGTCAGAGATTTCGATGCAGAAATAAAAACTGATCTCAATTGTATATTTAACTCATTTTTGAAAAAAGTGTAGCCTTTCCAGCGACGATATTATTTGGAGTCACGTATTTTCTGTATTTTCTTAAATTTGCTACAAATATTAGTTTTATACATCTAGCAATATCTTTATTTTTAAGTGGTTAAGTGATTAGATGCACACAACTAAGGGGTATACTTTTGAACAAAAAAAATATCTAATACATAATTTTGTCAATTTATTGGTATTTAAATTTGTTCGTAGGGTTTGTTAAACATTAGTTTGATAATATTATCAAACACAATTCACGCTTGACGTATGATATTCCAACAGGTGCAATCGGTTTATTGGGAAATTTGTTAATTTAATACTTGCATAGCAATGATTACTTTTTCAGATAGTGGACATGACATTTTGAATAAATATGATTTATTAATAACTTATCACCGGGTGAAAGTTTAACCAGGAAAATAAACAGTAGAATTATTATTTAATTGATAATTTGGTCAGAAATAATGATAAGAAATTGGGCAAGCGATTTAAAAAAATGTGACCATTCTTTCAGCATTAAATTTTTATATATTTGTTTCTTGTACATCAAAGTTTACAAAGCATCTGATTATAATTTATATTCTTTTCGACTTAATAATAATTTTATAACTTATATACTACTTGATATTACTAATGCATTTTTAATATTTCTAAACATTAAAAAAATACTTAATTGGTTCTAGTAAAAACCGAGACTTGAAACATCGTGTTCCATTCAGTGGTGGCTCGTGACTCTTTAGTATGCTAGAATGCTCATAATAAACAATAGAACGTTATTGTTGTGGTAACCGAAAATGTATTTTTTGTTTCATTTTTTTTTGTATGAACATTTTCAAAAATTTTCAGTTTTTAATTTTTAACGGCCTCCATGGTCGAGTGGTAAGACGCTCGACTACGAATCCAAAGACCGCGGGTACAAACCCGGCGTGCGAAAATAACTTTTATCTAATTAATATGCGTCATTACCAGAGGCGGCTCGTGACTTTTTAGTATGTAGAGTGCTAAGATTGAAAAATACGACGTTATTGATGTTGTTGTAGCCGAAAAAGTTTTTTTTTTTTTTTTAAAATAAAAATTGTTGTTTAAGTTTTTCTGGATATCTCAGTTTAGGTGGTGCATTGCACGGTATTCGCTATAAAAATAAAATAAACTAAGTTTTGGTGGCTAACAGTTGATACACGGATTGCTAAAAAATCTTAAAACCAAAAATAGCATAAAATACATCGTTTTCGGCTACAACAACATCAATCATGACGTTTTTATCAATCTTAGCACTCTAGCAAACTAAAGAGTCACGAGCCGCCACCGTTTCCATGAAGAAGGGAATGAGGTGTGGAGAGGAGTACCTCCAAGAGGTATAGCTGTAGATCGATCTGTAGTTCCTTGAAGTAACTCGGTTGGAAAAGGGCGTGGCTGACGTTTGTATATCCATTCACAGCACATGTCGACATAATGTTTTCGTTTATTCGTATAGCCACTTTTTCACAGTATTTTTTATCAATGAAAATATAGCATCTAAGCAAATAAACCGTTTAGTTGTGTCAAGTTTAGTGCCATAATAAAATGGTGGAGCCCGCGGTGGCCCAGTGGCTTAAGATCATTGCGTCACCAAAGCAATTAAATTTGTTGTCTCTTTTCTCTTATGGTGTACGATGTAAAAACCCGGAGAAAGTGTTCGCAAGTTTGTGTAGGTTGGGTAAAAATAATTAGCTATCCCTCCATATATTGTTACTTCAAGCGTTCGACAGTCGATAGATGCTCACGAACCATGACGAACCTTGCCGAAATTAGCCAAAGAGGCAACGCAATGTGACTCTGAAATGTCGTTGTGTTTTGGGAACTTTAATTATACGAAAAAAAAACCTTCTTCGATAAGCAGTTATTTTAATGAAATTAAACACACTTTCTTCGTGAAAGTTATTTCCTCGACTTAAGTAAGCATTATGATATGGTTTTTGTCCCGGTTTTAGCAATATATCAACATTTAAGGGCAGATTCGTTCGATTAGAAATACGTTATGCGTCGACAGTCAATTGCAAGCGACTGTTTCGTCTGGCCGAGCTGTGGTTTCAGCCGGCTCCAATTGAGCGGATCAACTTCGTGCGTCTAGTGTAATTATATACATCTATGAATACAAGTTGTTATTATGTAACTGTTACAATACTTTTAATAAGGTAAAACAGCTTTCACGGGTAACAATAATAAATTAATAAAAACATTACTAATATGGCAAAGAAATCATTTAAAAAAAAATTGAACTCATGGTGACATATATTATGAGAAAATATTGCGATAAAAGCATGTCACATTTATCTTTGCATAGGTCAGAAGAGGAATTTACAAACTATTTTTTACATTCAGTTTTTTTATCTATACTAGCAACTACACCGACTGCAAATTTAAGTTCGTCGATCTGTGTACGTGCGTATGTGTTATATATACAGTTTTTTTAGGAAATAAGGAAGGAATGAAATTTATTGACTGTTTACATCAAATTTTTTAGTACACCAGTTCTTAAGCTATATTCTTTGATTAGGTAGGTATCTAGGTGCTTGCTATTTTTTTTTGTGTAGTATCATTTTCGAATTTGTGACGCACGTCGAAGTTTTTGTTTTATTTAGGGAATTGATTTTTCTTAGCAAATATATATACTCGTATACATATATTTTAAACGAATCTCATGTTACAAATGGAAGTATTAAACTATCTAAGTTGCATTAAAAAAAAAACACGTGAACTAATATTCGGAAAATGCCATTTGTTTTTACTTTAGAGAGCGTTAACGTAACTCAGGCTTTAAAATCTAATTTCCGACCCCAAGCCTCGCATTTTACCCGTAAAGTGGTGTTTTTTAAACAAATCTTACTTTTTGAAGATTTTTTTCATTTAATACTCTTTAAGCCACCATTCTCAACGGAATTCCAAAAGATCACTTCATTCTTGGGAATGGCACCTGAGAAAACGGCATCCCGTAAAGTGGTATTTAAAAAAAAAATGTTGTTTTTGGATATTTTTTTCATTTAATCGGTTTTAGTTCATCATTCTTAATACAATTCCAAAAGTTCGTTTTATTTGGTCCAATAGAGCATGAGAAAACGGCAACTTATTTTTGACCCCAAGTCTCGCATTTTGGCCGCAAAGTGGTATTTTTTTAACAAATGTTACTTTTGTAGTTTTTTTTCATTTAATCGTCTTCAGTCTATCATTCTTAGCAGAATTACAAAAGTTTACTTTATTCGGTCTCATAGAGCCTGAAAAAACAGCAACTTATTTTCGACCCCAAGGCTCGCATCTTGCCCGTAAAGTGGTATGTTTAAAAAAATGTTGTTTCTGGATCATTTTTTTCATTTAATCGGTTTGAGTTCATCATTCTTAATAGAATTCCAAAGGTTCGCTTTATTCGGTCCCATAGAGGCAGAGAAAATGGCAATTTATTTTCGACCCCAAGGCTCGCATTTTGTCCATAAAATTGACGATACTGTAACAAATGTTACTTTTGGGGGATTTTTTCATGCGATCGTCTTTAGTTTATTATTTTTAACACAATTCCAAAGGTTCATTTCATTTGGTCCCATAGAGCCTGAGAAAACGGCATCTAATGTTCGACCCCAAGGCTGGCATTTGTCCATAAAATTGATGTTTTTCTTACAAATTTTGTGTGTTGGATTTTTTCATAGAATGCTCTGCAGTGCATCATTCTTATCACATACCAAAAAAATCAAGTTCACAAACGAATCGAAGGGAGCCGAGAAAACGGCACTTCATTTCGAACCCAAAAGTGTTGCTTTGTGTGTACAATACTTATGGGTCCACGTGGAAAATAGCGAGGATTTGACTATAATTACACAGTTTTTTTTTTATTAGACGTTGAAAGAAAGTTTTTCGAAAATTTTGTTGTTTAACAAGGTTTTGACTTAAGGGTTTTTTTTTTTTTTTTTTTTTTACATGAATACCGCACAAGAATAACTGCTCCCAACCGTCTAGAGCCAGTGAGACTATGGCATCCCCAAATTGAGTATGTTGTGAGGCTGAAGGTAGTGAGGAGGGGAAGGAGATCAAGAGGAAGGTTGGGAAGTACCTGGCTATTCAGATCTGGTCACCAAACACGGCTTAAGCCATTTCAAGCAACGTTTCGTTCTGAATGGTGGTCTTTCACCAGGGCGATACTTAGAGTATCTACCACTCTGGAACGTGCCGCAAATATACTTGTTATTATTTTTATATGAATTAAATGTGTTATGACACATATTAATTAAATAAAAGTTATTGGCGCACGCCGGGTTTGAACCCGCGACCTTTGGATTCGTAGTCGAGGGTCTTACCACTCGACCATGAAGGTTGTCAAAGGGTGCCAAACATTTTACTTGCGCGAGGTGCCGTGACCGTTACCTGAGTTGGCTCAGGGCCGGGCCTGCGAAAGATGACACAGCACTCCAAAAACGGGGGCTTACCTGAGATTAACATTAGAATTTATTGTGATGAATCTGTAACAATAATAAAAAAAGGTCTCCTAGGATGCACTCGGGATGTAGGTAATTTATATTTGAGATTATTAGAAACTAACCCTCACCATTCATAGATTCTTACCGAAAACGATTTGAAAAAAATCTAAATCGTTTTTCAGCAATGATAATAGTGGTAAGGAGTAGAATGAATTAACATAAACACTTTTATTCTAGGGCTGCTACAGCAAACTAGACCCTATGCCCCTCTTATACGCCGTGCGACACGCATTATTTTTTCCAACCCGCTGTTCAAGTTACATCGTTCACGATTTG